>JAHZMX010000164.1:0-10200 GCA_027743895.1 Seira musarum
AAAGGCGATGGTCGTGTAAATTAGGTTGTACCTTTGGCACATGAAGTGTTGCGCCAAAGCCTTTCACCGCTGCTGATATTTGGTCAATGTAGTACTTTGCGCCTGCGCGTCCACCAGTGACAACGACATGGTCGAATTTGTGGCGCTTCATTGAGGTCACGATTTTATCGGAAATAAAGTCAAGTAGGGGTTGAAGGAAGCGTTGCATTTTCCAATGTGGGATACCCAATGCCCCGGTTTTATTCCAAACCATGTCCGACGACTCGAGTGAGTCTTCAACCTGAATAAAGTGAAAAAGTCAGCGTGGCATCATCATGTCTAGAAAAACTAGGCATTTGTCGATCTGAAATATGTTAATGAAGAATTCCTAAATACCTCCATGCTTGTGAATCGTCGAAAGTGGTCGACAAAGCTGGATGGCACAAACACGTAGTAGTTCTGCTTTGATAGAGGGTCAAATCGATTTTTGGCAAATTCGAATTCAGTCATGAGTTTTAGCCAACCGGCCTTGTACTTGTTCTGGTAGTTAAAAATATAGTTGGGGGTGAATACTGTTGAAAGCTCCGCTTCAAATAAGGATTCCGGACCTAAATAGTTTTTAAATGAAGAATTCAAATAAAGCTTGTCAATTTGAGAGATTAAGATAACATCCTAAAAATGCCACCAAGAGAGTGCTCGCTCTTGTGACATTTTTATGATACGCTGAGTAAAAAAGTTGCAAAACTAGAGGCAGAAATGCAGTCGAAAATAGCTTACTGTCAACGAGCGGATCACTTCGGGAAAGTATCAACTGTCTCAGATTGCCCTCGGTGAGGTGATAGCCACTGAAGTGCAGATATGCTGCACCACAGTCTACTGCTAGATAGGACATTTCTGTTACTGCAATTTTTTAAATTGAAAGCATTAAAGTTATTCTGTGTGCATTTATATTCAAAGTTTTCCCATAAATTCATTATAGTGCCTTTACCTTTTGTGTTTGTTTCTTTATTTAATTTTGACTTTAGGAAATGAAGAGAATATAATCCGGTGGCACAAGAATCCTCAATCAGCGCAATTGAGTCAGATTCGGAAAGGACGCTTGCCTAAAATATTAAAACATACATAGATATCAATCTTTGCTTTGAGCATCTCATCCATTAAAGAAATATGTTCGTCCACAATTTATCGATCGTTCCTGATTGAAATTCTAAATCTGGATCTCCTAATTATAATCAATAGAGAACGAAGCCATAATTTATTCTCGATAAGGTAGATACGTACATTCACATTTCGTGTTTGCTTCTAGAAATGTTCTAGAAGTAAAACTGGTTATTTGACTTTTAACTGCTCATGAATGACGTAATCTGTATCATTTTAAATTTATTCCATGAGTCTATAGGCCGGATGTTTGTTACACTTTAATATGAAGTCGCTGAAAGAAATGATGAGCGGAGCGGATGAGGTAAGAGTTAAAAAGAGATCAAGTCATGAAAGATTCAGGAGTGCGCGGATATGGGTGTTGTTGGTGTGAAATATCAAATTTCAACTTGTCTTGAGTAATTATTGTACCTCTGATGCTGCCTCACGTACAAGCTGTCTCGCTCTCCGATCAAATGTTGAGGGAATTGCAATAAGGATCACCTTTGGACCGAGTGGAGCACCTTCACAAAAGATTTAGCATTAAAATGATGAATTTGGGACAGAATTAAAATTTTGCAAATGCCAATAGCCTGTTTTGTTAAGTTTTCCACAAAATATAAATGGTATTGCAATGCAAAAATACTGTTGTTTCATATACCTTTCTTCCTTTGACTAATTTGTTCCATCGCTTGCCGTCCATAATGGCGTATTGCAGACTTCATCATGAATATTAAATCATCATCACTGGCCTTTGAGTCGAGAGTGTAAGGATAACTTTTTCCTTCATGAAAGTGTTCTCTCCATCTCCAAGAGATTTGTCCGTGTGCATCGTCTGTCAAATACAAAATGAATACTTTCACATAGTCTATTTTTTGCCAACCCGCAAAAATGTGAATCAATGCGCTGATGATTTCTATAATTTGTGAATGCTTATATTTCTTACCAGTTAAGTACTTGTCAAGGGCTTGAAAACCAAAACCTGGCCTTATAGCGGAATCTGAGGAAGCTGTGCTTTCATTATCCTCATCGCCGTCAAGGTAGAGATCGTCGAACATCACCCAACTTGGGGCTTTGTGAGAAGCAGGGCATGAGGAACCTTTTCATGAAAAGTCAAAAGTCATTATTTTAATGATACTTAAATAACTTATATCTATATTATCATTGTCAATGGATTGTATAAAATACCTCCATCCACGTTCCCAATCCGAACGAATTCAGATTCCTCCTTAATCCAGTAAGCGTATCCACTCCCCCTACTTCCTAAATCTAAGGCTATGACACAAGACGGAATCTCATCACGGGGATGAAGTTTTTCCAATCGTTTTTCACGGTTTACCTAAAAGTGGCAATAAAAAGTTTAATGGAAATAACCCCAGTTGACTTGCGTTTCATAAAATCATTAAAATGCATTATCACAGCAATTTTATTTTACAAAATTACTTATTCCCTTTCTCCAAACCTTACTACTCGGCTTCTTCGTTACACTTGTCAGGATCTTCGCTTCTTTATACTTTCTTGTGACAAGCCATTCATCACAACACAATAAGCTCATAAATACCTAATCTCTGCTTGTAAAACATGAATTCCTACTTGCAAAGCAGCTTTAAAGCATAAAACAAAATAACACGATTTCTTTCTTTTTAAACAAAACGTTAATTTTCATATGCTTCTATTTGTCTTGTTAACTCTCTCTTGGACCTAACAGATTTATGATCGATTGAGCAAAAAGATGACACTTCTTCTTCATCCTAAAAAAGCGGTAACGCTTCTATTTAGTAGCGCATTTTTTTTCCTTTTACAACCAAATTTTGCATTGACACATGAAGATTTTTTGTTCTTTTAATTTGCTCCTTTGAAACAGGTACTAGAAGTTGTGTTGTACCATTAAAGTCATAATTCATTCGAAATTGGTATTTGCACAGCAAGGGGTAAAATAAAATAGCTGCTGTTTATGATTTTGATTACTTTTGAATGGTAATTGCCATTGTCGGCCAATTTTCAATGTCGATTATTGAGTGAATATTGAAGCATGGGCTAAGTATAGCCCACCGTGAAGTTTTTTTTTTAGATCTTAAAACAACGAAATGTTCATCTCGTAAAGGCAGATCGTTGAATTGTGCCAATAGTTGTGCTGAAAATTGAGTAAAGTATTGAGTGAAGTTTGCATGCGAATTTTATCATATTTAAACTGCTGGACAATTGGTATTATTATTCAAAAACCATTATTGATTCTTTGTACTCATGCATGACATTGATAAATGCTGAAATAAATGACATAGTCATCAAAACCATTTTTTTGCCCACTGAAAGTGAAGTTTGCATGCGCATTTTATCAAATTTAAACTGCTGGACAATTGGTATTATTATTCAAAAACCATTATTGATTCTTTGTACTCATGCATGACATTGATAAATGCTGAAATAAATGACATAGTCATCAAAACCATTTTTTTGCTCACTGAAATAACAAAAAGTCTAACAAAAGAGGCAATAGTTTAGCCCTCAGCAAAAACTTTGTTATTTTTTTTGCGTTGATTGTAGGAATAGGTTTTTATGCTGTTACAATCACAAATAAAGCAGATGGATTTGATCGTTATCAAGACCAGGTAATTAAGTACACAGTATTTTTTTGCGTTCAGAATTCTGATTAAGATTGTGTGATGATTGAATTAAGAGAATGGGCAGTGACTAAGGATAAAAGCAAGCACTTGATCCGATTGTCACAAGCAATGTACATCAATAATTATGGCAAAATTATGCGTGNATGTACATCAATAATTATGGCAAAATTATGCGTGTACATTAGTCCATAACTTGTTGTGCAGTAAAAACAAGTTCGAATCTGTTATAAATACCTAGATCAATCTGGTATCAGGTCTAGACTCAGGTAATGTGTATGCAAATTTGGATTTAAAATGAGAGTTTTCGTTACGTCAAACAAGATGAATTTTGTAAAGTTCTTTGTCGAGATACAAGTTTAATATAAACGATAGCATTTCCATTTTGATATTTTTTACCTTTACGTTTGAAACCGATATGTATTCAATTGAATTTTCTCTTTCGTCATCTTGCTCAATGCTGCTTCCATCCTCTTCAAAGTTTATCACTGCTTCAACAACATCCGGCACCGGTATAGAAATCTTGTCTGGCTGTAGCATGTCCTCACAAAAACCTCTAAGAGAAGTTCTCAATGATGACCGATTCCTGTCAGATTCGTGAAAGCTTGTCATTATTTTATTCTAAATTAGCAAAAATAGTGACTAATTTTTATGAAGAGGGTAATTGGAATTTCAATAAAACTTAATGGTTAATCACATATCTCTTCATTTACCATTCCGACTCATTCCTCGAAGCTGTAGAGGCAATTGATCCATTGTAATGTTGTTCGTCGTTAGAAATACTATTAGTCCCAGTGCTGCTGTTAAGACTGTTGGCATTTGTAATTCCAAAGCCGAGAACATGACGATTCACAGCCTGAACAGGTACTTGAGCTGATGCCGTACCGTTTTCTGTAGTGGTTGTCGCTGAAAAAAAATTTAAAATGGACATTCACTAATTCAGGCCAAATTCCGCATTATCATTAAGTCGTCATCAGTGAACGACGTATTTTCAAATGAATTTTCAGCGATAGCAATCTGCGCTCTTTTTGTACTAGTCTTAATAGGTTTTGTCATTGCATGCTTTAATATCTATATGATCGCATCGCATGCAAAAATGACAGGACGTGGTTATTGCTATACCGTTAGTTTCATTAGACCTCAACTCTTATTGTCATATATGAAATAAAGTGCTACGACTTATTTACAGATCTGTCCTCTCTTTCATCAATTCGTTTCGTAATCAATGTCCGCAGTGGAAAATTAAATGCTTTTAACAAACGTGTTTTCAGTCCTTCTTCTAACCAAATCTCGACTAATCCATTAAAATCCTCACGCTTTCACTGCTAAATGAAATTTTAACGCCTTTTAAATGCTTTTAGTTAAGCACCCGACGTCATCATTAGTAAAGTCAGTCGTTAAGCAAATCTCTATTCCTTCCGGATAAATCTGTACACAACAACGGCCACTAAACATAATCCCAAAGTAACATCATCATTCTTCTGTTTTATCTGATTTTCTTTGTCTGACAGATTTTTCTTTAAACATGACAAGTTCTGAACTACTGGGAATATACTTCAGTTAGTTCAATATGTCTGAATTCGAATTCACGATTTCACAGACAAGACGAGATCGACCTAAAATGAACGCTTTGTGATTGACAGTTTTTGGCAAAACTACGCTAGAGTTAACATCTTTTATCTGATAATTTTTTCATTGTCTCGTCCCATCGACTTTCTGAATTTATTTTTTACTGTCTCAACTCAACCGGTGCAGCCTTCACTGCATTTTAGTAGATTTCACAGTATTTTAGTAAAAAAATTAGAAACAAACTTTTTACAAGTAATGCATTGCCAATAGTATCCTAAACTTAATCTTGACTGTCGGAGCACAATAGACCGGACTGTGTGGCTTGTACGTATGGCTAATTGATTCATATGATTAAATTAATTTTATATTGAAGGTGTGCTGAAACACCCATTGATGAGGTGAGGTGGTCTCCGTCTTCGACTGGTTGTAGTGCATTGTGCATTTAAATCCAAAAATATTATGCATTTTCATCTTTTGAACTAGTCGGAACACACGCAAACCTTAAATTCCTACCCGCCCTTTCTTATTAAGATTCAAATCGAAGCGTACTAATTCGAACAAAAAAGGCCATTTTACTTGCACGGTAAGCATTTAAATTTACAATTACATGCCAATCTTCATTACAATCTCATGTTTGTTCACTATTTCGATTTGAAATCATTTAATGAATGCATCTGAATAAAAGTAACTGTTTTTCTTATCGAAGTCAACAACCACAGCGTTTACTTAATTCATGGCAATTCACGGTTTTGCATCTGTTGTTGTCCGTCGATTAACAATTACTGACAATTCCACTGAATACGTTTGTCTTTTAATTCGTATCATTTTATGCAAGAGCTCAAATTTTAACGTTGTTAAAAATAAATTGCAGATTAATAGAGTAATATTTGATTAGCCACAAACCCAGTTAAACATCAAATAAGCTGCAGCGAAATGTTTTGAATTCCGGTAAAGCAATGCTTAGTACTCGATTAGGTAGACTTTTCTAACTTGACCTTTCAAAGTTTGCCTCGATGGTTTAGTTAACGGCAACGGACCATTTATGAGTACGCCTTACAGGTAAAAACTTCTTTTGAATAATACAAATATTACCAGAGTTTGCTATTTAATCAAAGGGATTATAACATGAACTCTCCTCATTACATCAAATTTTCCAGTACATTACCTCCAATTTCAGGCTAATTTATTAAACATACCGTATTTCCCCATCATGATCATCCCTGATCCTCCATTTATACTTCCATTGGCATGTGATCCTTCGTCTACGACGGCTACTCTCTTGCCCAGACTTTTTGCAGCCATTATTTCTGGTCCTTGTCCGTTATCACAATCATTTTCTTTTGTATCATCACTCGTGTTCTCTTTAAATCCATTGAGTTTTTCACGGGAAATGATTTTACTATTATTAGCACTACGTGTCCGAGTAAAACTGTTCAAATCTTCTACATTATTGGCGTTGGCCCCACTCTCGCTACAATTACTTAAACTTGTCTTTGCCCTTTCCTCATCCTCTTTATTCTTTGCTTGTTCTTCCGGTTCAGTCAGCGTGACCGCCACGGCTACCACTGGCTCAGGTGTTGGCGTGCACGTTTTCTCTCCGTCTTTTTTCGTTTCCTCTTCCGATTCTGAAGAATCAAGCTTGTTCAAAATTAAACAATTTTGAAATACCTGCTCCTCCTGAGATTTGTCTCCGCCTTCGTCGTCTTCGACACATGAACTAGATAAGTTTCTTTCGTCTTCGTCCTCTTCTTCCTCTGCGTATTTCACAATCTCATTCAATTTCTCAAAACTGCGTTTTCTTATAACGGGAGTCACTTCACAGTTTAAAGTGTCACTAGTCGAGCCACTGTTACTATTACAATCCTCCTCAATACATGTCGAATTAGCACTGTCATTATCACCTGCACTTTCCGTATCCCCGTTAATTATGTCCACCTTTGGGATTAAGCGTTGTTGTTGTGCAACAATTTGTTGGGGCATAGACCGATCTTGTTCGTGGGACGTGCTCGAGTAAGTCAGCGACTCCGACCGACTTATTCCTGAGCTACAACTCTCCTCTTCATCATGACTCGTTGAATTCTCTGTTTCGCCTTTGTCATATTCTAAGTGAGGAATGCTTTCAGGGGAAACTCGCTCAGTTTTTGAGGAGACCTTCTTCTCTGCATTCACATTGTCAATGGGTTTCTCTTCTTCCTCATTTACTTTAGTGCTTGTGTCAACCTCATCCTCTGCCTTTGTGGGCGAAGGGGATTGAATGCTTATACCGCTACTGCTGCTGCTACTACGAATCGTCCCAATTGACGCGTAAATATTTTCCGTCAAAGAGGATTCCAAAGGTTTTGATCTCCTTTTTGGAGCAGGCTTGACAGTGATTCCTAAATCCTTTGCAGCATCCTCCAGGGATGTCACAACAATTTCTGCTGAGTTTTCAAAGACACTGTCTTTCTCGCGTCCATTTTTCACTTTATTCCTTCCAATATCACTGCCAATACTTTCTTTGAAATCGCTGCTTCCGTGCAAATCATCGGTGGAAAATCCACTATCCGAATGAGTTCTCACAATTTTATCTGTATTGCTTCTACCAAATCGACCAAAACGTTTTAAGCTTTCTTTTAGCCTTGCAACCTTTCCAGGACTTGTCCCACTTTCTGCCTTGCCACCTGCTTTGGAGACTTCCTGTTCGCCAAGATCTCCAACAGAATGTCTTTTGCCCACTTTGGTAAATGTTGCAGAATCGGAAAATTTCTTGATCAATTCCACGGATCCGAATCGTTCCAACTTTGGCTTTTCTCCTGTCTTGTCGCCTCCAGTGCCACTCTGCTTTCTTATCACTTCTACAAGCACCACGTCCGAAGATGCCGGTTCCTCTGCGCCAAGTTTGAAGGGATCTAATCTTCCCACCTTCCCCTCGCCCCCATTTTTAATCTGTTTCTTTACTTCAGTCAATGAACTGTAAATATGATCGTGTGGCGCACTAGAAGCCAAAGGTGGACTGGGGGAGTAACTCACATTACCACTGTTATTACTCGGTGGATAACTCAAACTACTCCGGCTTCTCTCACTTTGGCTATCATCATCAACGCTCAAGGCAGTCCCACTTCGACTCAATCTACTGCTTAAATTGCTTTGCGAACGTGATCCACTTCCACTTCCTCCTAGGATCTCCGCGCTCTTAAAATGATTTCTCAAGATGCTACGTTCATTTTGACTACTGCCACTGTGACTTGGACTGCTGCTGCTCTCGTTCAGCCCAAATTTGTATAAAGGGTTGAAAAAATGGTTTTTGCTCATCTCCCTCGTCCTCTTGATCCTCTTCTAAATGTATTCGTTGAAGTGAACTGCGACGATGATGCTTTCTTTGCTTAAAAGCCCTCTTTCCAATTCCCTTGTTCTTCCCTTTGTTCTTTTTGTTTCGGTATATTAAACTGGGGCTTGAACTGTAGGATTTTAAAGTGCCACTGCCACCACTCGTGCTACTCCGTTTACCTCCACCACCGCCACTACTACCGGCTGAATGGCGAGATGAGACTCGGGAAGAAGGATGGGTGGTACTATTGTTGCCATTACTTGTACTCTTATTATTCCACCTGTGTGAAAAACACGAAATAATGAATAGAGCTGAACAATAGGAAATAATAGAATGGATCTTGCTTCTTCTCATCCATCCCTACAACTCCTTCAAAAGACATCCCAATTTCAACAAATAAATGCAATAAAATTGCCCTGAACAAAATCTTTTTTCACTTTTTTATTGTGAATGCATTGCACTCCATCTGAATTTTAAATCACTTCGTCATCTCATCAACATTATCAACCATGTAGGTACGTCCATTAAGCATGAATTTATTATGTTAGGTGGAAGAGTACCAGAAGCAAAAAAAATGCGTTCGTGCTATGAACAACGATTCAAGGGAGCAAAAATAAATTCTCATATTTTATAAAATAAGCAACGCTTCTCGGCTTGCGGTGAGGTGTCTCCTGTGTTGAGCAGTCAGTTTTTGATAGCTTTCAAAATTACATGTCATCGCCATCGCCTTTCTAAAATGCAGCCACACTGAAAGAGGAAAACATGGGAAATGTTGCTTTTTGCTTGTCTTGTTGAATTCATTTGATGATTTCATGATGACAAATGAAAATGAGTGATGACTGATCATTGCACACTCTGTCAAGATGATACTTACTCTTTGAAACATACACTTTTTTCCTTTAAGGCCATGAATCTACTCATCTGCTCCCTGTGTGTATTTACTTTCAATCATAATCATAATTGCACGAGGATATTTCTTAGGATTTTTTTGCAATGCAATTCATTTTCAATGCGCATCATATCATACTTCCTTTTCCTTTAGTAAACCAAAATAGATCTTACTACTTTCATGCATCACGGGATTTTCATTTTCCATATCATTATGAGCTTAATCATGCTACGCTGTTGGGATCAACAACAGGATTCACCAGTGAGCAAATCAGATCGTGATTTTTAACTGATCTTTAGAGATCGAGAATACTTGCAGGATAAAAACTACAGAAAATATTAAAACATAATATGTAATCAGACATTTGAAAAAATGTGAATACGGCAGATTCGTTTTTTGAATGTTTTAGTGCATCGTAAAAATTGCGAGAGCTTTGTAAACGAAATCATCATAATAACAAATGATTAGTTAGATTGTTCACAATCCTTATAAAACTTGAGATTAGTATTCTTCTTAAATGAAAGTTTGCTACTTGTCATATCAAATGCTTATTAAAGCAGAAAGATTTGAGCGCAACTCCACCAAAAAGAGCGTTTTTCTAACTAGGAGGTAACAACAAAAGACTCTTGTTTGAAAATTTATGTCTTGTAAAAATGACAAAATTGTAGAGAAATTTACAATGAAAAGGAAAAGTTTTT
>JAHZMX010000165.1:0-11714 GCA_027743895.1 Seira musarum
TTTCAATTTTGCTTTTTGACTTTCCACGCATTTCACTATTGAATTTTATGTACGGCTCCATCCATGGTTGTTGATTAAAGCGCAAGACACGATGAACGTCTTCAACTACTAAACCTAAGTAAAGCCATAGTTTAAGAACACAATATTGGCAAGTTACGCGCTTTGTCTCTAAACATGCAATCATTTTTTGACACTCCCAAGGAGACGACCCAATATCAAGTAAATCGCACAAGTCTCGCTGATCTTGCGAGACTTCTTCCGGTCGTACACACCTTTTGGATGGGCATGGAGGATATTCGTTAAAATACTCATGCAAACGCTCAGGATAAGATATTGTTACTTCATACATTTCGCCATACTCACCATCATCTGGCAGGGTTGCCAATCTTTAAACGAATGTCATATTTAATGAGGTCTACATCCTCTTGGGGTAAAAAATGATAATCATGCGAACCTAGATAAGTTTGTAAAGCCCATCTGTAAAGGTTATTCTTATCTAAATCTAATAACCACGATTTTGGTCGATCCCAATTTTCATCATAATCGTCCGTATAGTCATTATAAGCTTTAGCAGCCCTCAAGTTACCTGTAGTGCAAAGCCCACCTCTAACTGATAGTTCCAACCATGTGTATATTGCTGGATCTTTAACAAGTTTAATGTCTGCTTTGGTGTACTTGAGGCAAGCATCGAAAGTAAAAGAAGGAAGACTCACGTAATGAGTTACACATAAATTAAAAGACTTTAACATTGTCTTTCTTAGTTTTATAAAACATGCTGCCAATAATACAGTGTCACAAGTAACGTAAAGGTCATGCCAATCTCTAAGTGACTTAATGTTTAGTGAATCCCAAACTGCCAAGGCGTTTTGGTAAACAGAGTCTTCCAAGTCTTTTTCCGCAAGGTCATTATAAAATTTATCTATGTCTGGTAACTTGGTTTCGTTGAATCTGTCAAAATGGTCAATATAAGTGTATGGGTAACAGCCTGTTTGTAATAAACGATTGATTTTCTCGTCCGTGTAAACGATACCTTGCGAGTCCCAAATCTTGCGGAATTCGTTTTTAAAAACATCAAAGTCTTCTCCGTCCAGTGTATTGACAGTAGCTTCTAAAGAAGCTGAACCAAAAAACGTCAAACTGTCGTTAAACCTCAGGAGTTTGTTAATTGTCAGACTTGTGATTTTTTCAGTACTTGGTCCAACAATGTCAATTTGCCTGACCAAATCTTCATGAGCTGCCATTAAAATCAAGTGGGAGTCGTAAGAGCTAAAATTGTGACAGTACGTAGTAAATAACTTGCTTGTTCTAGCTACAAGATTACAACTGTTGTGGGCACGACCAAGATAATTATGAGGTTCTTAACAGTACTTAAAGTTTTACTTGGAAAGCAAAGGTCTGGCGAACCATGGAAAAACCAGGATCTTAGAAAAACACCTGGGTGAATTAAGTGCAAAAAATGCTATTATTCGTAAATTTGACTTGATGACATCAAAACCTAATCCTCCATCCTACTCAGCAATTCAAAAGAAGTTGAAAGTGTAACCCACGACAATACATGAGATTTTCCACGAAGATTTCGGCAAAAAAATTTATGAAAAAGTATCTCCTTCATGCTCTCAAGCAGAACCATCGTGAAAACCGTGAAAGGAATTGTCGGAGCCTGTACGAGAATCATATGGCCGGAAACAAAGTGGATTTTGCAGTCGGTTTGGATGAGGCACACTTCATTGTTCAGGATATGAACGGGTCAAGGTAGATATACTACTCTAAAGAAGTTGCCGATGATGAGAAGTTTTTCTATGAGAGGAACGAAATGTTTGGTGAAGGGATTTTGGTCATCGGTGCATTGTAAGGCAGAGGGGTAAGAAGAAGCTCATGTACACTTGAGTGAGCAGGACGTGTATGACAGAGCTCTGCATATCAATTACATTTTTGGATAGATATTCTGCCAGTTTAATAATAAAATTTGTGTTATTTTATACGTGCTACTTTGGTTCTCTACAGTAGTGAATTTTAATCTAGTGACAAAAGACGTTTGCGGTGTTTTGTTTAGTGACAAAGTTTCAAACGATGACTAGCGATAAACAGAGGAGAACATAACTTCCAATTCCTACTCATAGAAGCAGGACAGACAAGGATGGCTTTTGATATGCAAATCAACCCATCATCCAACGAAGGTCCATGCAGCTGCTCCTGGCACACGAGAAGTAGTTTTGCCCTTGCCTAATATAGCGCGAGTGCAGCTATAAAAATATTGCATTCCTGATTAAGTAAGACCGGCCCAATACCAAATACTACGAGTACAATAATTAATCAAATTTATTGTCATCAAATGGTTCCTCGTGAGAGGTTTACCACAGGAGACATTACAATTTACACCAGAGACATTACAAATTTTGTTCACTTATAAGAAGCCAAGATATTATATTGAAATTACCAACCATTTACAAACTAATCAAGGAAAATGTGTAAAATCAGAAATA
Organism: Seira musarum; assembly: GCA_027743895.1. Taxonomy (NCBI): domain Eukaryota; kingdom Metazoa; phylum Arthropoda; class Collembola; order Entomobryomorpha; family Entomobryidae; genus Seira; species Seira musarum. The sequence goes on from JAHZMX010000165.1 coordinate 2,484, forward strand.
AATATCGCAAACAACTTAAGTCAAACCTAAACTTTTACGTCAAATCTCTTTGTCCGGCTTTGTCACCCTTATACTTCTCAAGTACTGCGTCAATTACCTCGTCAAAGTTAACTTCTTCCTCTTCAGCCTCTCTATTTCTGTACAATTCGTTACTTTGCATTCCAAAAGAAACTTTGAGCACTTGTTTTTAAAACGGTTTATTTAAGCTACGCTTACTAATACTGACGTTGGCATTGATAGCCATGACGAAACACGTGCGTACGCAAAGGTGGCTTCACCAAATTTGGATTTGGTAATGACACACGGCTCCTTGGAACAGGACCTTCTGGTGTTTTTTATTTCTTTATACAAGAAGTCAATATAAGTGTAGAAGTAATGCCCCTTGTTGTTCATAAATGCACATTGGTATGCCAATGTCATCACATGAAGTAAGTATAAATTGCCGGACAGGAGATAGTTAAAACTTTTACACACATCTCGAGAAACAGAATCAAATTTTCTCCTTCCTAGCACATAACGAGCCGTTGCTTTAACAATCTTATTGCACTGAGTATAAGTTTTTATTGGGTTTTAACCATGCTACACAGGCGTACTTTATATGAGAAAGAATGAGAGAGGTGGTTCCCTGTCTTTTCTCTCAAGTACCTCTTTAATTCGGTAAAGCATACTTAAAGAACTGTAGCACTTTTTTGAAACATGTTCCACTTGCTTATCCCACGAGAGATTGCAGTCAGTATATATTCCTAGAAGCTTAATCTCATTTACACGTGTGAGAGATTTTCCGTTGATTTTGAGGTCGCAATAAGATTGCGTTGTGCTGATTAGAGAAGGATTGCCGAAGGTCATGAAACTTGATTTTTCAATGTTTAGAATCACTCCATTAGTTTTTAACCAGTCGCTTACGCGATGTAGGTCATCTTCAAGGAGTTTTAAGCTCGGACAAAAATTAGATTCTTCAATTGCTTTGAAAACGCTTGAATCGTCGGCATACATGAACATCTGACTGCTTTGAATTACACATGGCAGATCACATAAAAATACTGAAAAGGTAGACAGAACTAGCTTGACCTTAGATGACCCCTAAGGTGGTTTTTTGTGCCATTGTAGAATGACTCAACATATTGTTGTCTACCATTTAAAATGGAGTTAATAACCGGGCAGTCGATCCCGTACCATTTCAACTTGTGGATTAGCAACTCTCTATTTACTTTATCAAATGCTTTCTGGATGTATAGGCACTGATAGTTTCACTATATTGAAATTTGGATAGCAACTGGGAACAATGCGCAGGCTGTTGGCAAAGGCGAAGCACGAAAAGTGGGACAATGCTTGACTCTGCAGTCTGGACATGTATGATGACAAGTGCAGCTAGATTTCACCGCAACCCACGATACCCCAAATTCTCAGTAATTACAGCACTGCAACGGAACCTCTCTTCGAAATACAGGAATACTACAACAATCAATTCGTCAATCTACAGAACACTCCTTCATCTCAACAAATTCAAGTCTCTTACCTAAAGGCCCCCAGTTTCTTCACTTAAACGTAAATGGTATGAAATCCACATACGACCAAGTCATAAATCAGTTCATTTCACACACAAACAAAGGTATACTATCAGTGACTGAATCAAAGCTAGACAACTTTAGGGATATGACAAATATGTACGAAATAGATGGTTATTATCTTTTAAGAAGCGACAGAAGCAATTCGGAGGGAGATGAGACACTTATTTATGTAAATAACAAATTCGGCTATAATTGTGTAGAAGTACTTCCACCGGTGGAACTGTCGTCGCTGTATTATCGATAGCTGATGTTTTCACTTTTAACGACGACGGGGGTTTAATATAGGCGAAGGACCAGGTTATATTTTTAATAACCAGAATTTTCTATTTTGTAATGCCATGAACTGAGAATGGCTACAACTTTGATTGGCACCTCAGAATGACCGAATAGATAGCTGATGTTTCACTTTTAACGACGACGGGGGTTTAATATAGGTGAAGGACCAGGTTATATTTTTAATAACCAGAACTTTATATTTTGTAATGCCATGAGCTGAGAATGGCTAGAACTTTGATTGGCACCTCAGAATGACCGTATTGGAATGAAATTTCTATTTTTGAAATCTATAGCCACCAATAGATGTTAGATTCTGAGAAAATGCACTTAAACTGAATTTTGCTAATTTCACTTTGCGTGATTTTTAATTTTAATAATTATTTATTTTCCCCAATTTATTTTACTTGCTTGGATTACAACTCTGAATTTCATCAATGATAACAGCCTACTTTCTTCAATGACAAAGGCATACCCACAAGGAACTTCGAGTGGGTTTCTCCTATAAAAAGAGAGGGAAAGGTGGGATTGAGGTGGGTAATGTAAAAACTCACAAATAACGAGCGTATTTGTTTTCTTTTACAAGGTGTATTTTCCCACTTCCCCCGACAACATTTTAGAGGTTTATACCCCCTCATTTTACAAAGAGATTACACGTGTAAACTAATCATGCAAACCTGGAGGAACGTAAAACTCGCGTATTAATAGAGTTTTAGCACGCCGTAATTCCTTGTTATTTCTAGTGGGATAGTCGTGTAATAGTAGTGGGCAAATGAAAAAGTAACAATGTATGTATGTATTCATCAAGTTTATCGTATGACGCGGCAAAGTCAAAGTGAATGAAAAGTCGGCTGACAATACAATGTTTTGTTGCATACGCAAATATGTTTCACAAATTGCTTAAACAAAATTGAATATCCAGTGTGAAAAAAAGCAGGTACCAAAATGTTTTCTGTTGTTTTATTTAAAGAGGAAGACAGCATTAGTGTAGTTCCAAACAAATGGATAAGCACAGACAAAAAGTCTTGCAAATGGCCACCTACTCCAGCAACAAATCTAATTAAAAAATCCAAGGATCCTTCGTCAACTTGGCGTGATTTGCAAATAAAAGTGCTACGCAGTGATTTGGGTAATTATAAAAGTCCAATACATAAATGAGGCATTTTTATTTAGACTTCAAAATAAGGTTTTTTGCTGTATTGTTTTGAAGGATCATATGCCCAAGCGAAAAAAGCCGAGAAACGTGCAAGTGAAGGTCGGCAGTTACAAACCACGGATTCTGAAGCAATCTCCGGACTTCGTCGAAGGAAAAGTTCAAAAGGGCCGTCGTTAGTATTAAACAGAGTGGATTCCAGTAACGAATCAAATGTTGAGTCTGATCAAAATTCGAATGGAAATACGTCTCCAATTTTGTTTAGCGACGAGGACGACGTAATTTCACAATATCAACCCATCACTACCCCGGAAGAGTTTCGACAGCTTGGAGTAGATTTAGGAAATTTAACTACAGTGATTGAGAACCGGGCGTCAACGGCAGCACAACACACTACAACCAGTCTGGAGACTCCGGCTGATCATGAATGCACTAGCTGTACCTCGTGTAAAAAACGATTTGATGGTAAAAACTTTAACATCTGACCTGAATAAACCTGGAATATGTTAGAGATTATTAGGGATGTTTTTACTAATCTATTCTGTTTGTTTCAGCATTCCAGGTAAAGGTGCTGAACATTTTGATGGAAATTAAAGAGGATGTTAAGCAGGTGTTGGAACACAACACACATGCCATTTCTCAATCCCAAGGCCGCATAAGAACACAAATCCCACATTCCTTTCCATTATCGACCCCAGAAGAGTTACAATCCTTAGAGAGTTGGATTCAAGTTTCCGATAATTACGAGCTTATTGTAAGTAACATTTTGCCAACAAATTGAAAAGAACCGGATTGTATTTGTAAATTGACTATTGTCTTGTTATGTAGGTGAGTCATTGTGGAGGATTTGGTGGTCGAGAGAACGATCTTGGGAAGATAGTTCGTACTATTTTAAAAAGGACCCTAGCTCCAAGTCTTGCGAGAAGCATTAATTTTACCGGCGGAGGTCCAAACCAGAAGATACCTTTTCGGAGTTTGAAGTTCAGTGAAGTAGTTAGAGGTACAACAGCTATTATCGCTCATGTCTATCGGTTTAAATTAACAACTTCTTAATTGCTATTGTTACCTTTTTAAAGACGCATGCCGACTTAACGAGGCACACCGATTCGCTACGGAACAATCAATAAACGAAAAGGTTCGAGATTGGTTTAAGAACGCTAGAGATCAAGAAGGAGGAAGAGCTTCACGTCTGAGGAAAGATGTCGTCATACAGGAGCAAGAGGCGTCGAATAAGTCAGCAAGTCAAGCAAATTCTGTTGGAAATAAATGATGTACCCATGCAAGAAGTGAAATGTTGTGAAAGTGACAGTTTAAACGATAATTTGTTAATTCATGATATAGAAGAACAGGATAGTTTAAATTTTAACATTTGCGAACGTGAAGGAAAAAGCTGCTTAGATAAAAATTGTGAACGCAAAGGGAAGAACTGCTCGGATAAAAATTGTGAATGTGAAAACAAAAACTCAAATATGACTTGTGACGGTGAAGAAGTTAGCTGCATCAGTAAAATAGGGTCATCCAATTTAAAATCTAGTATTTCTGTTTGGGCCATTAAACACAACATAACACGAACGGCATTAGATGATCTGTTAAGAATTCTAAAAACTGAAGTATCTGATTTACCGCTATCATCAAAAACATTATTAAAAACTCCAAGAAATATTAATGTTTGCCAAATTACTGGTGGAAAATTCTATTATTTTGGTGTTTATAGTAATCTTAAGGCTTATATTGCAAACGGTTTAAACCAATTTAAGTTTCCTTTGTTTAGCAAAGTAAATGAAAATAATCTTGTAACTTTATCAGTTAGTACAGATGGATTACCGATTTGTAAGAGTAGCAGTGTTCAGATGTGGCCAATACTGGCTAAAGTAGATCAAAGTAGTTTGCCTCCATTTGTAGTTGCCATTTTTTGTGGAGAAACTAAACCAGGATGCTTGAGAGAATTTTTAGATCAATTTGTTAATGAAATTAATTACTTAGAAGCTAATGGAATTGTTGTATCAGGAAACTTTTACACTATCCGAATAAGTTGTGTTATTGCTGATGCTCCAGCGCGAAGTTTCATTAAGAGTACAAAAGGTCACATGGCGTATCACGCGTGCGAACGATGTGAAGATGAAGGCGATTACTTAAATCATCGGATGACATTTAGCACCGAGTGTAAAAGGAAACGCACAGATTTATCATTTCGGGAAATGACTGACAGGGATCATCATACAGGACTATCGCCAATTCGAAGCTTAAATATCGATATGATAAATCAGTTCCCCTTAGACTATATGCATGCCGTTTGCCTTGGTGTGATGCGAAAGTTAATTTATACTCTAATAGCTGGACCTTTACAAAATCGTTTACGGGCCAGACACACCAAGCAAATTTCAGAATATTTAGTTTCGGTGCGGTCATACTTTCCCAAAGAATATTCTAGGAAACCTCGTTCTTTAACGGATTTAAATAGATTTAAGGCAACTGAGTACAGACAGTTCCTGTTATTCACTGGCGTTGGAGCATTAAATGGCATCTTAGAGAAGGAAAAATATGAGCATTATTTATTGCTCCATTGTGCGATTAAGATTTTACTTTCGTCTAGGGCGCATGAACAAAAATGGAATGGGGTTGCTCAAAAACTTCTACAAAGATTTGTAACTAAAATGGGTTCAATTTACGGTCAAACATCTGTTGTTTTTAATGTGCATAATTTGTTACATCTACCTGACGACGCTTTAAACTTTGGAAATTTAGAAAACTGCAGTGCGTTTCCTTTTGAAAGCTTTCTAAATCAAATTAAGAGGTCCATTCGAGGACAGAAATTACCTTTAGAGCAATTGGTAAAACGAATCATAGAAAAAGAGCAAGCCTTTGAAGTTCAAGACAAACCCAAACAAGGTACATCATCGAAAGGCAAAGTTTTTGCAAAAGGTTTTGTGTTTACTAGTAAACGCGGAGACAATTACTTTTTAAGTGTAAGTAAGTTCATTATGAAAATTAACAAAATAGCTTGTAACCAAGGACCGGCTAAATTGTATTGTTCGGTATATAAGTCGGAAAAAATTGATTATTTTCCTTTAAATAGCTCAGTTATACTAACGTTTTTATTGGGAGAAAAAGTTTGTGATGATATTGTAGGTACAGATGTAATTTTAACAAAATGTATTGTGCTACCAGCAAAAATTGATTCCTTAAGCCAGTTGTGTTTTCCTATGACTCTATAAAATGTATAAATTGTTGTTTATTTATCCTGTAAAGTTTGCAATAAAAATGGTTAAAAAATATCGAATGCATTTATTCGTCGAACCCACTTATTTTATGCTAGTTTTGGTATTAGAGTAACCCACTCATTTTATGCTTCTAATAAAAAAAACAAGATTACACGACTATCCCTCTGGTATTATTCTCAGAACCCTCTTGGATAAAGCTGGCGTAAAACTAGTGTTTTAGAATAGGGGAAGTGCCCACTAGTTTTAGAAGACTAGCCCTCTGCCAAATCCCACCCATTTACGTATCCCACTTCCCCGGTGGGGCAGAAGGGGGCCACTCTATTCTGTTCCTTCTGGGCTAGACCAGAAAGAGAATGCCATCAATGCCATGCCAGAAGAGGAGAAGAAGAAGAAGAGGGTTGACCAGTTTTTTTTCCTTTCTTGTGTCGGCTTTCCTTCATGTTGTTATTTGTTGCTAATATACGTCATAAAATAATGGATGCCTCATCCAGTAATTGTAATAAAGCAGTGCATTGCTTTCGTTCTCGCACGATACGATACGATACTCACTCACTCTCGGGAGGAAGGACCCAAAAGCAAAAGAAGGGAAAGATGGTTCGCATCAATATCAAGAGCTAAAACATAATGGGCATTTCAAGCATAAAACAAAAGCATTGTTTTGTTNGCCATGCCAGAAGAGGAGAAGACGAAGAAGAAGAAGAGGGTTGACCAGTTTTTTTTCCTTTCTTGTGTCGGCTTTCCTTCATGTTGTTATTTGTTGCTAATATACGTCATAAAATAATGGATGCCTCATCCAGTAATTGTAATAAAGCAGTGCATTGCTTTCGTTCTCGCACGATACGATACGATACTCACTCACTCTCGGGAGGAAGGACCCAAAAGCAAAAGAAGGGAAAGATGGTTCGCATCAATATCAAGAGCTAAAACATAATGGGCATTTCAAGCATAAAACAAAAGCATTGTTTTGTTATTTTCTTATTCGGATAAGAAAAGATTGCTTATTTCGTGGTGTAAGTATTTAACTCAAAAAAAATATCTTGAAATGAGAAAAATAAAGCCTGGTCCACGCGAAGCCAACTAGTTTTTTCTCTTCACACCTATTGTGCAAATGCATAGGATTATATGAAAAAAGAGAGTTGAATATAGTGTGTACACATTTTTGGTCGGCTCGGCTCTACTCTACTCTTTCAGCTTTTGGACAGTTTAATCTTGTCTTGAATGTACATGATATTAGGTCACTCCAAGCATTCCATTGAACATTTTTTTCCCTCTGCACTACTACTTTATGACTAAGGTGTAAGTATTTAACTCAAAAAAAATATCTTGAAATGAGAAAAATAAAGCCTGGTCCACGCGAAGCCAACTAGTTTTTTCTCTCTTCACACCTATTGTGCAAATGCACAGGATTATATGAAAAAAAGAGACTTGAATATAGTGTGTACACCTTTTTGGTCGGCTCGACTCTACTCTACTCTTTCAGCTTTTTGGACAGTTTAATCTTGTCTTGAATGTACATGATATTAGGTCACTCCAAGCATTCCATTGAACATTTTTTTCCCTCTGCACTACTACTTTATGACTATGACTGCACTCTTTCCTTTACGATTGCAAATACAATGTATTTAATAGGATCTCATCTCGTCATCATTCTACCTACCTTAAAGCATCCCCAGCCGTAAAACCACGTACGTAGAGAGAATAAAACCTCTTTTACTCCCCCTTTTTTCCTCCACCTCGAACTGCATGGTTTTGGTTTTGGTAATGCGAGAGATAAAGAGGAGGAACACGGCGGAGACGAAGACGACGACGGCACGGCACAGCGCACCTTGCTGAAAAAAGAGTTAGTGGAGAGCTCTCTCAAGTGAAATAAGTCCGATGCCGATGATTAGATTACAGCACAAACTATTATCCGCATAAGACGAAGCTTTTAAATTTTCAAAAACAGATTACATACGGTCCTAAAATTTATATACTTGCTCTTGCTTGCTTTCCTCTACTGCATTTTATTGTTGCTCCTCCGTCGTCGTCGTCGTCAGTCGTACCCATTTCGCCTGTAAACAGGTAAGGTATGACCATATCGAGCATAATTTTTTTTCAGGACTTGTGCATACTTTCAGAAGATGCAGGGAGAAATATGTGAGTGAAGTCTTTTGAACCAAACACGGAGTCACGGAAAGCCTAGAAAATAAATATTCTTCTGTCTCACATTATTTCATTTGAAATACCCACGCCTCATCCAAATGAATGCACATAGGTACACAACAAAAATCATTACGTGAAATATCTTTTTATCATTTTATTACGCGTTGACTTTTACTTTGTTTGGCTGAGAAACGTAATGTAGTATATTTATGAAAGATTGGAATACTTTTTTTGAGCTTCAGGTGGACAATAAGGTTTAAACCGACAATCCTCACGAACTCTACACAGGGTAACAACGTAGTGTCACTAATCAAATATATTTTGATTGTTGAGTAATTAAGCGTACAAAATTTTAAAAATCCTTTAAAACTCACGAAAATCCTCAAACCATAATGAATTGGGAAATTGAAAGTCAACATCTCTACCATCATCTTGGCTAAAAACTTTGTTTAGATGAACATTAGAACGCAGTTGAGAGAACCTAAAATAGCCCATTTATTAATCACATTTTAAAAATATGGGCAAGACGATCGATGTGAAAGCCATGGTCCACTACATGAAATGTCACAAAAAAAGATTTCTTAAAGAAGCCTAATACGAAACGCGATATCACATGAAGAAATGTTTGTGACTGCTTGTGTGCATATTTAAGAATACAGCACTTAAAACAAGAGAATGTTTTATTATTTTAAATTCAAAAGCAATATTAAGTATCGCAATTTGACTTTTTTATTATTTTCTTCCTGATAAAAAGCCTCGCCGGTTTTTGTAAATGCTAACGCACAAGGGATAACTGGATGGATGAAACTGATGATGAAATAAAAATGGATGAGGACGAGACGAGTCTCAACGCAATGAAAATCGTATCGAATGA
>JAHZMX010000166.1:0-14659 GCA_027743895.1 Seira musarum
GGTGTGCATTTAGAGGGTTTCATTGACACATTATCGCATGCCAATGATTGGGATCATTTGTAAAAATGCAGTTTGGCGCGTTTTGCAATGTAATAATAATACTTAATAATAATAACAACGTTGTTGGAAAGAGGATCAGGTTTTCTGCAGGATACTCAGCGTCTGAATCATTAACAACAAATTTACTAGGCATTGATACTGTGAATTTCATGCCCTCTGAAACAAGAAAAAAGCCGACAAAAATAAAGTAAATTTTTTAAACGTTTGACGTATGTATAATTCCATTCCTTACGATGAGGAACTTTATTGATCATCCATCCAGGTGTAGTATGTTTAAAGGGGGAAACTGGATTTCATTTTTTTCTCTAATTACTACCGAGCCGGCTGGTAAAGTTTAATATGAGCACCAAAAGGAGAGAAGATCGTAAAATTGTAGGAAAAATCCTGAAAAAGAAATGATTTTTTTTGTTTCTTCGGGGTTCATTTTCATCCTTTTGTCAGGTGTAGGATAGTACCGCAACGAATAATTTAGCTGAGCACCATGCGGTGCCACTAAAAATTGCAGAGTTGTTTATGAGTTAAGTTACACAGAGAAGAAAAAGGGGGAAATCACTTTTAGGGCTTCTCAGATTCTCTCTTGATCTTCTTAATTTTTTTGTAATCGAGAAAGAATATAAAAATGTAGTAGGTTTGGTTCCCAACCCTAAAAACAATATTTGTATATTTATTGATACTCATCAATACTTTTATTGTTCGTGAAGGATGGTTTTCATAAATTTGACAACTTTTGAAAACTTGCTTTGAACTTCAACATCATCAGTTTGGATTGGATTGGAACATTTTTTCGCAACTCGCAACCTTTTTAGCAATGATGATTTAAGGATGGAATGCACTGCCTAAGTATGTATGACGCTTTGAGCAAATACTTATGACCCGGACCAAACAAGCAAGGCTAATGAAACGAAACAATAATTAATGCTGATTCTGAGGAATCTTTAGGAACTGTACCGTATATTCTCTCTAGAATAAATCTTTTTAGTGCGTCTAATTTATTTTAAATTAGTTTTTCTCATATAAGTAAATTGGCAATTTTTTCCCACGTCAGCGTAAAACCTTATTTATGATGATAAAGAAAGAAATGAATGAGGGAGATTGAAAGCACTAAAGCCGCTCTTAATAATGAGGAAAATTCGGAGAAGAGTTTCCACCTTCTCAGCGATTTTACACATTTTCTCGTCCTGATCTCGTCCAAATCTTCGATTAGTTCATCTATGCATGATGATGATGATGATTATGAATATGACTACGATCTAATACTTTTTAGTGATTACGGACGATTTGGAATGAGTCTTATGGAAACGATTTGAGTTTATTGCTAATCCAATTCCAACCCGGATCCTCCTGGTGTGATTCAATTGAAGTCCATTTAATATGCTTATGTAAGCAGCACCTTCGTCTTTTGCTTTGCTTGATGTTGCTCGCCTAAGGTTTTAAACTGGAAGATAATGATCAAAAAACCAAATGAGTCCATCCAGATCAAACAAGAGATTTTTTTATTCCCCTTTAAGTTTTAGATTGGGTGATCTTGTACTCTGCGATGCGATATCGTAAGCACTATGGCTGGTATGGTAAAGCACATTCCATAAATGAAAAGGCAAGAAGGAGTTCAGTGTTTAGTTCAGAGTTTGTTCAATCTTGTTTGTTCCCTGTCCATCGTGGCAGAGTTTAATGAGCGTTTCTCACTCTGAATAATGTAATCTGTGTGCCTGAAACCCCCTGCAGTTTTTAGCTGACACTTGACCGAATTGGTTAAGGCCTGTTTAGAACACCTGAACCAGTGTTTATTATAGCATTCCTCTTTAAAAGGTTGTAAATTTTTATATAGGCATTTGTATCACAGCTTATACTTACGTGTACAGGATCTTTTTTAAATTTCTTGATTTCATTTCATTTGTTTCCTTTTTAAAAACTATATGTGGTACATTTTAAGATCTGAATTCTCTCTTCTTCTCCAGAAAGCCCTTCCCTTAGAAATCTCTCGCCTTTTCATTTACCTCTTCTTTCTTTTCTCGCTGTCACATAATGCCATACGGAGTTTGCTCATGGAATGATAATTTATGCAACTCTCATTTTAAAACTCTTGACGTAGATGATCCTTTCCAAATACTTTATCACCTTCTGAAGAACTAAGGAGAGGTTCCTTTGGATCCACTAATTCTTTATAAATTTTTTTCAAACCTACCTATATGGTTTACCAAAAACATTAATGATTTTTCTTCTTTTCCCCCTTATCATCTCCTCCTGTTTCTCTTTGACCATATCTCATTCCACAAACAAGGCTTGGGCCAAGTCAGAACAAATGATGAGCTTAAAATATGCCTGGACCAATACCAATCCATTCTTCAATCTCACACTGTTCTCTTGGGTCATTCATAAAAAAACTGAACCCAACATACATACATAGAGTCAAGTGCCTTTTTAAGTAAATCAGCCATATTAAATAGTTTACACCATACTGATCCAATAATCATTCCAAGAAAAGCATTCCTTATGCATTTGCAGGGGAAAAATTCAAGTAGAAACGCATTCTTTTTTAATCCTTATTCTAATCATAATCATTTTCGTATTAGGAATTAGAAGGTTTCAGAGCTTATTTATGTACGTGCATCTCATGAGACCTCTCCAGCTTCTTCATCTTGATTCCTGCTGATCTTCTGGTTCTGGTTTGGCTTGGCCTACCAGAGAAGAATTCCAAGTGATTCATAATTATTATCATTGTTATTGATTACTTTATACATTCGCTTGCTTACGTTATAGATATCTATTAAGTAGGCTTGAGAGATTTTGGCCCGTCTTAGATTGGGCTTGCTATCCTCTCCTCAACATTCCTCAAATATTTTTATTGTTTGTGGGTTGGAGCGTTTTAAATGCGCATAAATCAAATTCAGTCTTATTCTTTTGCGGTAACCCGTCCCTCAACCATACTTTATATTGGCCATTATCATGGATATCAATTCTCATTCTTTATTTGAATTATAAAAATGTCCTCTTTGTCTAAACCTTTATCATTCCTTCTTATTAAATTAATCCAATAAAGTTGTATGAAATAAAAAGAAAAATATATGTGCTTCTACAGACATGGAGAAACCACACAATGGAATATATGCAAATTTTCTCCCATTTACTGTCAGTCAGACATATGTTTGATGTTACTCTACACTGCCATGAAAATCATTACTACTACTACATCGTATATGTATATATACGATTTGAAAATGATTTCCTTTGATTTGATTGCGGTTAAAATCATCAAAGTATTTTCTACAGAATTATCAAGGAAAGCAAGTCAAGTTTATTCAGGCTGCACAGTATTTTATTAATTCTCAAAACTGCATTCCTTTATCACCTGAAGAGCGGACAAGAAGTCCTAAAAAACTCACGAAGTGAAATGAATATAAAACAGTGTTGATGATGGGACTAGAGATTTCCCGAAAAGCCAAATTCCTTCATTTTAGAATTAAGAAGAAACCACATTTGATGAGATACAAATTGAATCTAAAAATTTTTTTGTGCCCTAGCAAACGCAAGTATGACAGAACTTTAATTTTTTTCTTCTGCTCCACTGATTCGTTTAATTTTTCAGCAGAGGTCATGAATATTTATACCTGTTTTATTTATTTTTCAGATAAAAAAACGACGCAGCACTCGTAAAGTACTTTAAAGTGCGTGAATGTCATTGCAACTGTGTGCCTGACTTCAGTCCAATTGAAATATTTCGAGGAGATAGCAAACTCTTGTGTACAAATATTTCTACAGAGAGACATGTTTTGAACAGTATCGCACCCAGGAGCAGAGCTCGTTCACAGTGTGAGGAGTGAGCACATGTGCTCCCAACTGAATCTGTTTGGACAGAAACGAAGGAAAAATATATGAAAAAAGTTAACGAAAAAGCTAGGAGGACTCTGCAGGTAGTCCGTTTACATCTCTTACGAACTCTATTGTAATTTTTTTTTTGTGAAATAGGAAATGCTTTATGCTTTTATGCCTCAAGGTAAAATAGAATGATTTGCTTAGCATTTAGTAAAATAAAAAATCCTTAAACTGAATTTAATTTAAGAGAGTTCTTCTGCGAATTTTAATTAAGGTGAGATGAGGCCATTGTGAATTATTTTATTTTTGCAAGGTCTAACCGTAAAACGTTAACCGGACATTGCAAACCAAGTCAAAATCGTGTTTCACATTAGCCCTCATTTAGATTTTCATTGTATCCAGAATCAAAGGGCATATTAAACATTTCCCTTCTATCTTCTCTAGTAACTGTGGTTTAGAAATGCTACCTTCTTCTTAGCTTTAGTTTAATCTCATGATTTCAAAAGATATGAAATGAACGCATTGCTCCATGTATCGAATCAAAACAAAAAGTAACTACTCACTACTCAGCAATAGTCGAAGTAACAAACCTTTCGCCCGTGCCAAGCCAGTTTTTTTTTCTTACTGTACTTTAATCTTTCGCAAGAAATAGTGAGCAGAGGCTGAGAGTTTAGTGCAAGTCACAATTTTCTTCCTCCGCTTTCAGAATTCCGTTTTTTATCACTGATAATCCATCGGTTTTGAATGTTTGATTTGCCATCGCATTCATCATCATTATCTAGGCATTACCCATCCCAATCATTTTTTTTCATGAAAGTATAATGAACTCCTGCGGAACATTTTTCAAGTCATACTTGATCGAACGATCAGTAGCCGCTTTAATACTGCATAAAAAACTCAGAAAAAAATATGAAACAATGCTTAAACATAATAATAACTCTTCACAGAAATGACCATTTTCAGTTTTATTTTACAGGTAAAAAAGGAAGAGAGAAATATCATAATGATCATTTATGACTTTGGCTATAAGTATGACTTGAGATATTATGGTTGATTTTTTAGACTACTCATGCGCCTTTTTTTGTGTAAATTTTTAAGTGATGGCTACTTCAGAACGATTTGCGTAAAGGCTTGCCTCATTTTGTCCCATTAGATTATTGAGATTTCTCGTTTGCTGTACAAAGCGTAAGCACAGCAAATCAATATGAAAAAGTTTGTATCCTCCAGATTCAGATTCAGTAACCTTTATCCGTGCAGAGACACAAGAGGATTTAAGGATTTAAAAAAAAAACAATCGTCAATTATTTTCCCTGTCTTCATAGATCTTCCATTTTATGAATTCCCTCTCGATCTCGATGTACTTTACTTCTAAAATGTGAGAATTAGATGGGATGATGGTGCAGGAGGAGGTTGATGATAATGACAAAGTTGATGATAATGGAGGTAATAGTGATTATTACGCTGCGAAGGTTTAGATGCGAAGCTTTGCCATGCATGAAAATAATCAAGGGAGCAGTGAAGTGAAGTACGAAAAAAACAGAGGAGACTTTATGTCATGTCTTACGTAATTTCTTTGGGATATTGGTTTGTTGTGGTTCCTGTCTTAATAACAGGGGCCAAGTGCACTGAAAACACTACCACGAAGAAGTAATAGACCACGCCACCAGAATGATTATCATCATTCTCTAATTTCTTGTTCATACAACACACAAAAAAATGATATGAAGAACGAGTCTTAAGTCTGATGGGGAAGTACATACATACGACCAGGCATGGCAGCCCGTCGCCATTTAAGTAGTTTAAATAAATGCAAGACATCATCATTTACTCCTTTCCCTCTCTCTTGATTTCTGTTGAGAAAAGGGATAATTCCTCGTAGAGGGGATGAACGTGAAACAATTCAAAGCGTTTTTCAGTAGAGAGTGAGCGTAGCGTGGTGGAGAGATACGAGTCAGCGTAAGTATTTATCCATCATTAAACAAAAAGTCCTTTGCCAGAGAAAAAAACAAATGGTCTCTTGTTGTAGAAGAGACAAGAGAAAATTACTCATTCATTGTGTTTTCCTCCAGGAGACTTTCGATATTTTTAAGAATCAAATCTAAAAAGTAAATAAACTTTTTATAAATAGTTAATGGCTTTACTTAATGTGTGGATTAAATTCACATTTTGGAGATACATTGAGCAGAAATCTATAATGACAAGAATCAAGTGTAAATTGTAATTTTTATGGTCGATTAGAAATAAGGGAAGAGCAGAACTCTAACATTTCCTAAATTCTTTTCATTCTTTCATTAATTTCTTTCAATTTTTATTACCATTTTAATTATAATTAAAGTAAGTAACTTTACAAAATGATCAGAAAAAAAGATTGCATTTTGGTTTCCTCTAATGGAATTTTATAGTGTCTGAAATTTTTCTTAAAGAGTAATATATTGCGGTTTCTAAAAAAATTAAGATTGGAAATAACTTTCATTCTTCTTCTTCCCCATGATGATGCTGGTCTACTTCTCTCACAGGAGGAATCTTTTTTTAGTTAAAGAGCAATATATTGCGGTTTCTAAAAAAATTAAGATTGGAAATAACTTTCATTCTTCTTCTTCCCCATGATGATGCTGGTCTACTTCTCTCACAGGAGGAATCTTTTTTACCACATTCTTTATTGCATGAGAAAAAAATCATTTTTGCCACTGTTTGTTTTCCTAATCTTGTGGCGAACAATGAAAATACTTATACCATCCCCTCAAAAAAACGAAGTCAATGTATTCCTCTTCCCTCCCTGCTTCTACGTAATTCAAGCAGTTCATCATTTGCAACCATTATAAATTCCTTTGTGTCGGTTTTAAAATCTATTTCTTTTGATTTTATAAATTATTCCGGCATATTTCATCAAAACGCTGCATGCGTTGCTTTTTAAACAAAGCCATACCATAAGGTAATCTTAGTCACAGAAGAGTTTAGTTTTTTGTCGGTGCTTTGAAGAAGCATCTAAAGCTAAACAATTTCCTAAAGCCTTACTATATTACTATTGTACTATTTTTTTTTACATTTATGAAAAACCAAGAGAATTAAAGTATATGACCCGCTTATCAAAAAATAATGATCAGGAGACTTAAAAGAAATTACATCTTTATCTTTGCATCGTTCCCCTATTTATAAACGATTTCTTGTGAAAAGGGGAAGCGTACTGTACCGTCTCCTGTGATTAAAGTTATTTGCTCTGCTCATATATTTTCATTTGCCAGTATCTGCCATACCATCACCATTGCATTGCACTCACTCACTCACCGGCAATCAGAATTACTCATGATTTTGAAAAGACAAAAAAAATAATAATGTTTTATCCTTTCTTTCCTTTAAAACGAATAATAAATATTTCTTTTTCGACTTATTGCTTGCCAATGCAATACCCAAAGCAATGTTGGTTTTTTTGGTAGATTCGTAAAAAAAGTCCAGATGTTGTTGGTTGGTAAAATAGAAGGTAACCACAATAATGGGTATAATTACGCTATGCAAAGACTACCGTTCCTCTCTGTCAGTTTTTAAGGGGGAGATGAATCAAAATTGTACGTGTGTCTCCGCGTCTTCTGAATTATCCCAGGTAGACAGAGGAGTAATAACGACTGTTTCAACAGCATTACCAATAGTTTTCACATTTAAAAAATCTCTGCGGTAGAACTCATTATGTCTCATTATATTCCTATAATTGTATATGCTCAGGTAGGGAAAATAAGTGAGGATTATTGTTATTATATTTTTACTCTGCATCAGCGATGTCTGTCTCCGTGTCGTTGTTGTAAATCGCTGAAGCATGGCGCAGTTCTGAGGGAAATAATTGGCATGAAAAAAATGAGTGAAAATTAAGCTCGTTTTGCTGGTAAAATCAAGAGAACAACAGATTTTGTTGACAGATGACAAACGATATTACAAAATGAGAGGGACAAAGAATAATGCAATTTGCATGAAATATCTGTTTATCAGAGAAAAAAATTATTTTACTATTTTTGGAAGGTAAGTCGTGAGAGGGAAATTAGCATTTCAATTAAAGCAGATTCACATGGGAAACATATTTGAGGCAAACAATAGAGCAGTCGTGTTGTATTGTAGAATTTATAGCTGGTACTGTGGTAGTGGTGATGATGATGGGTAAAGTGCAATGACTTCATTATCATTAAACGTTATACTTATATGCTACATATTTATAATTTCCTTTGCATACGCTTATGTATATCCCTCGACAAAAAAAATTAAAATAAATTACGTTATAAAAAGATTGAAGGGTATAAAAACGTAAGGAAATTATGGTCGTTACTATTGCAAATAATTCCACTGATTTTCTCTCGTAATTGCATTGTTGTTCGATCGCTTTTGTTTGGATCTGCCTTCAAACGGTGAGCATTTGTTTTGTGTAGTATTCTGCATGTATGTCTGTGGCTTTTACCAGATAACACAATTTTTTTTGTTATTTCTCGTGAACTCATCCAACTAACAAGTTAACTAATGAGATTCTCTCGAAAAAAATCTCCATCTCTAAATTAAACAGATGCGAAAGGAGTGAAATGCCAGGGAAGAGAAAAGAGATAGGAAGAGAAGAGGAGAATCAAAGCAAATTATTGTGGTAGTTCTTTCCATTCGCTTTTTTCTAATCTGGCACAGAGTCCAGTCCAGCTCCCACTATTTTCATTCTTGGCTTGGCATGTTTTGTAATCAAAATCACTAAACGAGTGAAATAAGTCAAGGAGCACAAAAGGCAGAGAGTGAGCTTAAATGAAATTAAGAGAGAAAAAGCTTTAACCTTGGCCAACAGCCACCAATTCCAACAAATTAAAGAGCAGAGCGATCAAGCTAAATCGGGATAGTTGATTGCGATTGCATAAAAATGGATTTGGATTGGAAGGACGGCAAAAGACTGCAAAAGGAGGGAAGCTTTTGTTTGATTGTGCATTATTGTTTTTATATATAAAAACAAGAGAAAAAAAGAGCATCTCTCTTGAGTGTGATTAGTCCTCCTGCGGTTGGTTCCTTTGATTTTTCTAGTAGTTAAATTTAATCTGTGGAGAAATAAACAAGCCCTGGTTCCAAGAAATCAGAGAAACAAAAAAAATCTGATTTTGCTTAAAGCTGCCCAACCATTGTTTTGTAGAACTCTTATCCACTTACCGTCTATTTACTGAAGGGAAAGACAAGGAACGAGAAAAGCGGATGAAAACTTGGGGGAAAATGAAATCCAGGAAAAGCTTTGCATCCCGACCTTCCGGTGATTGTTCCATGATGCACCACTAGATGCTTCAGAGTAACATGTTGAGCAGGGCCTTTGTACTTTACGAAAAATGCATGAGCGATGAGCCAGGCCACATCCTAAATCTAAACTTTTTAAGATCAGCTAACAAATTTTATAATGAGTTTTGCAAGTAGAGTGGCTTCTTTACTTGTATCTATCCTGATGATAAAGATGACTAAGGCGATGGCACGACGATAATATTATGTCCGAAAAGGAGAAAAAGATGGATGGCTACATCTACATAATTCCGTGAAAATAGGATGATAGGAAAGGGATAGAAGAACGCAATGCCTGAACAATAAAAAAAATATGCACGATTCAATGCAGACTTTTTTTGTTCATCCTGATCTTCACGATGATGATGATCGTCATTGGAGCACCCATCTATACGACTAATCATAGGTTGATCATCACCAACAAGAAAATGTAATCATCCTCCTCATCGGACTTTTTTAATGTTGTGGAGCAAGCTCGAAGAATGTATCGAGAGAAAAAAAAAGTCGTGACGATTTTGATTTCTTGCCTGTTAACCACGACGATCCGATAGATTTTTTTTTTTGCATGAACTTGTGCGCGATGCAAGTTCTCTTTTTTTGTTGTTGTTCTTTATCGTTTGGGCATGATTAATGCGCATAGCACAGCAGAGAGTAATTTGCGTTCAGTAGTAATTAGCGAACGACGTGACTCTATCATTGCTCCAAAATAATTATACTTGCCATAAAGCATTTCTTTAAAGAAGATTCATTCTTGAGAGGTTCACCCCCTGAAAAAAAAATTATAATATCAAAGATCATCATCATCAAGGAATCCCAAACAGCACCAGCAGGAGTAATATTGCATGAAGATGACGATGGTGATCCTGATGATGTTGATGAACGTTGTGATCTTAACGATGATGATGACTATGGGATAAAAAAAATGTTTAAAGCGTGTATTGTATTAAATGTGTAGCTTCTTACTTTACCATAATCATTTTCTATAGGAGAGGAAGAAAAAAATGCCAGTCTTTTGTCTCCTGTGGAGAGCAAGCTCTCTCTGCATGTCTCATTGTTATCATTATCAAACATCAAGAATCAAGACATAAGTCTCCGTACTGGCTTAAAAATATGCTTGAAGCATCATTATCATTATCATCCTTTTTTTCTCATTGTTACCTTTTCCCCATGGCCTGAGTGAGCAGAGAGCATACATGTAGAGTAGAGAAAAGAGACTTTTTTTTATTATCTAACGTAACGTGTGCTATATTGTAGATCTACTTAAGTCCGAAAAAATGTAGTGATTTTTTTTTCTCGAAGACATTATCATTTTGAAGATGATTTGAGAACACACGCCGGACTATGGCAAGCAAGCTTGTTATGTGGATGTGTTGATGACATAGGATTGATATTTGTATTGTACACAGCGAAACAATGATGATCCATTTTTTATAGGGAAACTGCCTAAAATGGATAATCAGAGCAGAAGATTGTGAAACATTAAAATAAAGATGGACGAGAGACAGAGAGATGCCCTCATGTCGAGAGAACATCGTCATTTTCATCATTCGAATTGAGAATGAACGGAGGATGGTATTTAGGAGGAATTAATGGGCATGTGTGATGATGTGATTTCTGATGATTTTTTAAAAATTCATTTCTTTTTTTCGATGAAAGATAAGGAATTCGTAATGAATATGGAAGATTTTTTTTTTCTTTGCAAAATCATTGGAAATAATTGGATTGAAAAAAAGTTGGCTGGTTTTATTATTACTTAGGTACTTGTACTGTATGGATTGCATGGGAGAAAATGAGGAGAAAAAAGGCGGAATGTGGATGAATGGCTATGAGGTTGGACTCTCTCAAGCGCTGACTTAAGATATGCCCTGAGAATGATTTCTTTCGTGCCTTAATGAGATTAAATTGGATGAATGTTATCTGTTTCGAGTGTACATGAGTTTGGCTCATGTAATAGTGGTTGTAAATGGGAAATAATAATACCGGGATAATAACACGTTTTAAGGAAAAAAATATAGTTGGTTTACAGCGGAATTTCATTTCGATGAAGAAAAAAAGAACGATTTTAATATGCATGCTCTACTGTTATTATTACTATTACGATGTCTGTCTCAGAGTTTTTTTTGTTGCTTTGTGGACTTGTGGCTTGATCGACTCAATCTCATTCCGCATTCTTCCCTGAGAACAAGTGAAAGATCTAATGATCAACTCTTGTATTTTTTTACTATTGTTGTACTTTGGATTAATGGGCATACATGCATGTGTACTAATAACGGTAATGACGTTATAAAAATATGCAAATAGTAATAAAAGCATGTACTCGTCGAATTTTTTTTACTATTGTTGTACTTTGGATTAATGGGCATACATGCATGTGTACTAATAACGGTAATGACGTTATAAAAATATGCAAATAGTAATAAAAGCATGTACTCGTCGACTCGTCATTCTCATCGACTCTTTGAATTGCTTGAAATTAAATTAGACTGAGTGAGTTGATTACTGATCGATCGGTGCGATACTTGCGAATGAAATATGTGCAAAGAATTAAAGCAAGTTCTGTAATTGCAAAAAAATAATAATAACTTCGACAACATCCAAAATTGGAATCAAATAATTTCACTCATCACTACCTAGATGACCTCAAAGTCAATAAGCTCTCTGTAAGCCATATATTATTCCTTATGCATTTCAATTTCTTTCGAATTGAATAAAAAGAAATGGGCTGTGCTGTACTGTACTCAAGAAACGTCTTTAGTTCCTTGAATTTAAAATCAGTTGAATCATATCGCACAACAAAAATCTACATTTGAGTAATAAGATAAGATGACGAAATTTAGCTTTCTGCCATGCATACATCTCAAACTGTCATTTCCACACAAACACATCAAAACTTTTTTTTCTTAATGTAAGTGTGAGTTGCATTTGATTCGATTTGAGTATTTCTCTTTCCTTCATCTTCTTTCGATCATCGTAGGCACGAAAGCTGAAATCCGCTAGAAAGAATTTCTTTTTTCTTCTGATGGAGTACGTCAAATTATGCATGGAATAAAACTTTTAAGGAGAGGAAGGAAATAGCATACCATATATGCGATTGGAATTGAAGGACGCAAGTAAAGAAAATTGTCGTCAGATGTGCTTCGGATACTCATGAGAGGTGAATGTGATTGCTTGAAAAATCAAAAAAGAATCCTGTTTTATATAAACCACTTAAAAAATATCATTTCCAAATATATACACACACATGTGTGTTCCAAGAACCAAAGGAAATCAAAAACGATTTCTTTGAGAAAAGTTTTTTTTGTGAAAAGGGATCACTTGCACAAGAAGAAAAACCCTTCTTGAAGAGAGATTGTATTGGTATTGGATTTTTTATAGAATAAATCCTTGTGGAATATTAACCAAGACTTTGATGACATCTTATATTTTTCAGAATTTTAATGGGGTAACTTTTCCCCGGAAAATGGGATAGGGCGATGTTATTTCTTTATTTTTGATCTCCTTGAATAACTTGATGTTGTACATCGAATCATCATCATCTTGTTTGGAGGTCTCTTTTGAGCTATTCCTTCGTGGAAGCCGATCACGTATGAAATAAAAATATTAATGCATCATCTGAAAAGGACAGATGCAAACAAGCGTGCAAGCTGACTATGACTACACCAGTGCGGATTTGAGAAAGGGAGATTCTTGGAAAAAATTCTGACTTTACTGATTTTGTGGAGGAGGAAAGTAGTGAAAATAAAATGTGAAATTAATTGCAGGCAAATGTTTTACAATTACATTGTTTGAAAGTGAGAGCTTTTAGGTTGGTGGATGTAATACGTGATTTCGTATGGGATGAGCATCCCATTCATGGAACCGCATCGCATGCTTTCATCGCGCTGGAAACGGTGGAGCAAGTTGACTGAATTGGAAGTTGACTCTAGCGATCTCTGTAGAGACGAGTGCGAAACCAAAGGGGGAGAATGAGTTTGTTCCTGATGACTCTTGTGGCACTGATCATCACAGGGTGCCGGACTAAGAGCTCATCCTGCTTTGTGCTCCATTCTTCTCACTCACTCACTCTCTTCTCCGTGCAATGCAGAAAGCAGACAAGCAAGCAAGCTCTCTGAGCTTTCAAGCTTGCTGCTTGACTGTAGGCTTGTGAGTGAAGGGAGAAAGCCTTTGTTTCTGTAAAGCATTCAACAAGCCCACACATTGTTTCTCGGCTTCAGTTAGTATCAGACTTCAGGTTTCCACTTTTGGAATATCTGTAGCAAAAGCTCATGATTTCAATGAAAAAGCAAGTCCTTTTTTGAAAACTGTTCGTTGTTTGGTAATATGTTTCGTTACACACTTCATCAAGCTTGGCTTGGCTTGGCCTAAAGTCACATTCAAAATTCCTTTTTATTGAGAGGAAGATTACTCCTTGTCTTGTAATTTTTAATCCGCCACCAGCATCAAAAGAAATAAAATCCGTTGAAATGACGTACTCTAGAAAGCATTTTGAGACGCTCAGCAGAGGACTTCAGCATAGCATTATATGTACTTTAATAATAATATTATTTTTGTCAACAATAAAAAGTCAAAAGACAAGTTGTTTTTAAATATGGGTTGGGCCCTCTGGTCAGTTGGAACAAGACAAGTTTGAATCACAAGAGGCATTAAGGATTAACTCAAAAGAAGAAATAAAAAAATGCATTTCTTGTTTGCTAATCCGCTTGCTCTACTCATTCACTATATACTTATTTATTTTTTCCTTACAACTCCTCATTCGCATTTTGTTATTTAAGGAGAAGTACAACAATAAAAAAATCTCTCTCTGGACGAACAGAGAGAATACAATCATTAAAATGAAATGAATCAGTGGATTGGATTACTCTTTTCTTAAGAAATCGGTGGTAAAACTCCAATATGATATACATATATCAACTAGCCGTTCCCATTTGATAATCATTGTATTATTAAGTACGAACTACATCAAGGCAGCAAGCGACGAACAACCAGCTAACCAACCCCGTAAGCTTAAACAAGGAATCAAGTTTGACAGCCTTTGTTTTTATGAGGTGGTTTCTTCATCTTTCCCCGTGTCTTCTGCGATGCGTCAAAGTGAGACAATGACTTGAAAAATATTTTTTTTTGCCATTGTTTGATTTTTTTTGAAAGAGCCGTGTGCGGAGTTTTAGTGTTGGTGTGGTCAAATATTATAGTCTTCCTTCGTTTTATTCGCTAACTACTCGGATTGTATACATTTTGTCAGAGAAGAAAGAGGATATGATCTCCTTCACTCGCCTTTTTTCGGTGGATATTTTATGACACGACAATCATCAAACAACAATCTCATCAGCAGGAGAGTAAACGAAATCTAAGGATTAATACATGTTCAATTTTGTTTCATTAAAAATGTATTCATTTCAGCCAGGCTTTGAACTATTTTTTATGGATTGCTGTGTGCATGCCATCCTACAGAGTTATCATAATAATAATGATAATGACGATGATGATGATCTGTTTGCTCAGAGGAAGGGTAAGCAAA
>JAHZMX010000167.1:0-13087 GCA_027743895.1 Seira musarum
CAGCTTGCGGGAAGACCACGAACGACGCAGAACTAAAAGTGAGAGGGCAACCCAAGCACACTTTTGGATTACAATAATTATCATCATCCAATTCATTAGTCATTTTCTCCAGAATGACGTTGGTGGTCCCATAAACACATTATCCTGCTACTCCGTGTTGCTATGGATATACTCTCACGTTCTTCAGAGGGATTGTACTCAGCACGATTCAGAAATTGTTTTAATGTTTAACGGTTTTATTGAATTTGATATCGCCTACAGAAGAAAAAATTGTTCCCGCAAATCAGATTGTAATTTCAAGGGACACTCACTTCTTTCGAAGTTGAATTATTTATTTGCAATTGCTATTTATTACACATGCTTTACTCTTCCTTTGTGTTACACATTCGGTTTGCATTTTCAAAGTCCGTGCAAGCCCAGCCTACTTTTCTATTGGGTTTTACCGGAATGCCATAATAACCAAGAGAAATTTGGTAGCGTAAGTCAATACCTTAATCAAAACACTGCTTCTTATAATCAATTTTGTTATCTACAGCTACAGTTTCAAATTTCCAGCGATGGCTATGGGAATGCTTAACTCGATTGCGTCTCTCAACTTACAGGAAAATATTAAGGTATTCTGGAAGATTTACGAAAAGTCTTGTACACCACTACCCAAACTGGTTGAAATGTACAGGACATTG
This sequence comes from Seira musarum, assembly GCA_027743895.1. NCBI lineage: Eukaryota > Metazoa > Arthropoda > Collembola > Entomobryomorpha > Entomobryidae > Seira > Seira musarum. The sequence continues at coordinate 684 of JAHZMX010000167.1, forward strand.
CAGGTACTTGAAAAATTGGTAAATGTGATTTCTCAGCACGGAATACGTTTGGGGCTCATTGTATTTGCAATAATATTAGCCCATTCATTGTTTGCTACAACATTAGTCAATATTTTGAGTTCTACTTTAACGAGCACGGAAGAATTCTTTGCGTTTTTAATTTCCCTGCTTGGTCTATTGGATTGTACATTGGCCTGCTTGGTTTGTCTTGGTGGTATGGCAGCAGCAAACTACGAATCTGAGAAAACTCTTCAAATGGTGCACAATCACATTGCAAATAAGACACACGTATGCCGTCGAAAGAAGAGGATAGCGTGTTTAAGGTCATTTGGCACTATTAAAATTAGATTTGGGTCATTCAATTTTGTTGATCGAAAAACACCACTTGTATGTATTAATTTTGCGAATGAGTGTACAGTAAATCTTTTACTCCTCAGCCGTACCAGTGGGGCTACCACTTCTTAGCGGAATAAAATTTGATAGTTCGTTATTAAATCGTTTGATGCTCTTTGCCCGCATACTTTGTAAACAATTCAAAAGCAATTAAAATGTACTCATGGAAAACTTATGACTATGACAAAATTAAACAACTAAATCAATTGTATTTTAGTGTAATATAATTTATTAAATATTAATCATACTCGTATTACATCTACAAGTCCTCACTAGTTTTTTTTTTGTGTTTATCCACACTTCTTATAATATTCATTCACTTGTACTGGTTTGCAACCCTCCCCATTTCGTAATCATACGCCGAAATGGGTTCCGTCCCATATATAATTCCACTCTCTTGCAACCTCTTCATTTCTTGTGGTCGCTTCTCCAAATCCAGGGGAGTGACCATTGCATCACAATCAGGGCCACCGAATGAGGCTATAGAGTATCTCTCCTTCATTCTCCTGGCATCATCGACATCTGGAATCCTGATACGGTGCTTCGTCGCTGGGAAAATGCCGGAGGTCCAGAACTCAATCAAGTCTCCTGTGTTGACGAGAATAGATCCCGGAATCGGCTTGGCTTCCACCCATTCCCCATCCACTGTTTGAACTTCCAATCCGCCACAATCATCTTGGAATAACATTGTCAAGAAACCGTAATCAGAGTGTTCTCCACACCGGATTGTTCCAGGCTGGGCGGCTTCCTTTGATTCAATTTTTGGGTAGTGAAGAAGCCTTGTGTCTCGTAATCCAACATGTTTTTTCCAGTCGTCCAAATGGAGACATGAAGTAAGAAAGAAATTTTCATCCAAGTTGAGAGATAATGCCAACAGCTTGAGCAGTTTCTTGTAAAGTACTTTACACTCTGAGTCCAATTCAGAGATAGAATCGTGAAGTTTGGAAGTGTCGGGTGTTGATGGCATGGAAATTATTTTGGTTAACCAGTCGTACGATTCCTTCATCTCATAAGTGGCGTTTCCATACAATCTAAAACATATTTTTAAAAAACATCTCGACTTTAAACTAATGATTTTTTGGCGTGTCATTAAAATATGTTTTTGGAGCATTTTAAGATAAACAAAATTAACTGTTAAAAAATTTGTTTTATTCCTACTTTTCTCCTCCAACAGGTGTATACCCCATATACTTCTTTACATCAAATGTCCCCGTTTCTGAACCTGAAGTATCCTTCTTATACTTCAATTTTACTTCCAGCGGTAGATCAAAAAAGCGTTTACTCTCACCGAATGCATTAGCAATCTTTCAATTAAACAAAAAATCACAATATTCCAAGCTATGAAATATTTACAAATATAATTTTCTGGAATTTGATATGGCCATATGCTAATTTGCTACCGTTTCTTCTGAGACTCCATGATTGACTAAATATAGAAATCCGATGCCTCCCAACCCATCTCTGATTTTTTCTGCTGCTTCTTGCCATTCTGGACTGTCCACAATGGTTTCATTATTAACGTACTTAATTTTTGACAAGTCCACTACTGGAATAGCATTCATTTTTTCAATTTTTTCAGATGTGATTTTCACATTTCCATGGCAACTGAACTGCTGCTGCAACTGATGTTGTGGCCGTTTGTAAAACTCAGATTGTTTGTTCAGTACACTGATTAAAAATGCAAACTTATTTGCTTAAATATTTTCAGTCACAGACGAATATCATCGAAAAAGTATTCGATGATAAATTTTTTTAAAACTTATAACATAATCTTCCAGGAACTATAAATTCGTGAATCACGTACCAACCATTAAGATTAAAAATGAGTTTTTGTTTGCCTATGGACTCTCGGAAAGGTTCTAAAAGACAAACACATAAAATAAAAATGAAAGAAAGGAGAATGAATTCCAACGTGTTCTCCAGGATTCGCTTCGCACTATAAGTAATGTGCAAAATCTTCCTAAATCGACAACTGACTTCTATTCATATTCTTGTTGTTAATAAATTAAAAAAACAAGGATGACCTTGACCATTACCATTTATAACCCTTTCGTTTGTACATGCACCAAATTACACCTATTCATAACTCAACTTACCAATGTCTAAAAGTCATGAGTCATTAACTTCCATCTATGATTCGATTCATGGTAGATACATTATCAATGTGACCTATGTCCTACTGGATTGCCTAGCTAGCGATGTCAATAAGTTTGTTTGCTTGATGATCAATTATAGCTGTGATTCACTCCTAACACCAACAACAACAAGAAGGCAAAAACTTCCAACGTTAAAATTATGCATTTATTAATGTGTTCGAACGTACATTAGGAGTTGAATAGGTGAGAAGGTCAAGTCTTTAACATTTAGTCACGTTGGTTGAGAAAAATCTCGGCAACTTGCAACAAATGCAAATATAATGTGGATAAAATGAAGTGATTCACCGACTAGATTTTTTTACGTTGATGTAAACGTCGTTAGATCCAAAACAATCATTTTGCAAAGCGAATTTCCATTGGAAGTAGAAGAAGTGAAACTACTTTCGTTTCAAATGAAAAGGTTTAATTTATGCTTTAAAATAAAGCTTTCAAAACCTAATTGCTTTGCTGGTTGTCCTCTCTCTGTGTGCTTCTCTGCGGAACTTTCTTCTTACAGTTTATAAAGTCCGGAGTTTATAATAACTTATATACGTTTCACATTTTTAACAATTTAAGGAAGATTGAGCGATTGCTTACATTTCACCTATGGCTGTAGTACTTACCAAAAGACCACATTTATGCTATATTATGCAACAATTATGCTCCAAATATGTTTATCACGTTTGTCACCAGAAGTTGATTTATAGATTGTCATCAATTGTTTCTCCAACTGCGCCACATCAAACATTTTTGTAGGTATTGCATCCCATTTCCTGTAAACCATGCCAGTCTCTTATACCTCAGTTTTGCATCCAGTGGAAGATCAAAATACCGTTTACTTTCCGCAAAAGAATTCGCAATCTTTATAATACAATGTCTTAAATGTTGAAAATGCAACGTTGTAATTGAAGTTTGATTTTGCCATTATTGTTATCGTTTCTGTTCTGACTACCCCGACTAACCGTCGTTCGTTCAGTCTCGAAACCTCACTGGTGACAATTGATGCTCACAGAATAAAGTCCAAATCACATCACAATCAATAAAAATCTTATTTCTCGAATCTTTCTCGCCTTTTTATTTAGCAGTTCTGAATTCTCACCACCACAATAATGAATTTTGACTAAATCACACAAGATTGATTAGACAGAGAATCCACACACAATTAAAAGATTAATCCCTCATGGATCACAATATCTCACTCACTCTGCAGCTCATCTGCTTCTCTCCTCTTGTTACACTGTGTGCTCTTCCTTTTCTCAGGTTTTCTCAATTTTTAAACTCGCGCTAATTCTCTGTCTAACTCAAGATCATAAACTACATGAAATTAACGATGATTCTGCATGGAACAAAGGATTATTGTTTTGACTTCGTTCAGTTTCTTCCGAGACTCCATGATTGACCAAATATAAAAACCCGATTCCTCCTAACCCATCTCTGGTTTTTCTGCCACTTTTCGCCATTTGGGGCTGCCCGCAATGCCCTAGTTTTCCTCGTACCTAATTGGTCCACTACTGGAATGGTATTCATTTTTTTCTATTTTTAATTACAGATTGGATACTATATTCACGTATAACTCAAAATCAACTGAATAACATAAATAAACCCCTCTTCCCTTGTAAGCCTGAGATTTATAAAAGGTGAAGGATGATGATAAGATGTTACAGGACTAACAAAATAACTACAATACTTGGAACCAAAATTTAGATTTACGCATCAACAGATTTAAATCAATTAGAATTTATTGCATCCACATTTACAAGAATTAGTATTCTATTTTAGCACTTGATGCTAATAGATAAGACAAGAATGACCATGACCACTACCCTAATCCTCTCATACTTACTCACATCAGTTACATGTACAAATTCATAAATAAACCAGATTTCAAAGGCTGAGTTGTTTAAAAAACATTCATCTGGGATTTGATTCATGCTATATTCGCATATTCGCTGTTATCAATTGGATTGCACTATGTCACGAGATGTTTTTCTTTTTGCAACAACAACAACGAGACAAAAATTTTCAAGGTCAAAATTCAAGTATTTATTACTTCTCATGTTTATGCTTGAGTGTCAAGTGCAAGTAAAGTATGTATTTTGTGTTTTATCCCACTGGTTAAAATACTCCTCTACAATCTGCGACTAAAATATTGGTAACGTTAGATATAAGTAATTAATGTGAATGCGGATAATTGATTGATTACACTGTACAGTGTTTGACAATTGTTCATTGGCTTATTAACGCATTAACTACACAATTGCCATCCTCTTGCCCGAGAGAATTTTCCGTACTTTCACCAATTATTCCGAAAATGTTATTTTTCGTTTTCTTTCAGCTCAAATTGTGATCACGCAAGCTCATAATAATAATTAGAGAATCTTTAGCGACTTATTTGATACCTATCTTAGAAGGTAGTAGTTGCTTGGGCGTCTTAGTAGTTGTTAAATCCAGAGCGTACATGTTACAAATGTCAATGACTCCTCCTGAGAAATCAAAGGTCTTAAGGAACTTGACAGGCATTTAAGACAGCATTCTAGTTAACTATCTCGTCCTTAATTTTTTACTCTTTTCCTGCTACGCCATTATCGTGTATCTTTAGGTTACAAAATGCACTATCCACAGTCAATTAACGACAGAAGGCAACGTGATTATTTTACTACTTATTCAAAAGTTTCATCATTTCTCCCGAGAGTCTAAATGGGAAACTGGATTGATGGAGGTAAATTTCTTGGGGTTAAAAAATGGGGGTACGTTACGCGTTGCCAACAGGAAAGTCAATTGTACTTTTTTTTAGCAACATATAATTTATTATGCAACATATTTGCACATCTTAGCAACATAAAATGTGTATTGGTTACTTCCTACAATAAACTTTCAGCTAGTTGTACAGTTTTGCAGCCCTCCCCATTTCGTAATCATAGGCCGAAATGGGTTCCGTCCCATATATAATTCCACTGTTTTCCAACCTCTTAATTTCTTGTGGCCGTTTCTCCAAATCCATGGGAGTGACTATTGCATCACAATCAGGGCCACCGAATGAAACGATGGAGTATCTCTCTTTCATTCTCCTTGCATCATCAACATCAGGAACCCTGATACGATGCTTTGTCGCTGGAAAAATTCCTGAGGTCCAGAATTCTATCAAGTCTCCAGTGTTTACGAGAATGGTTCCAGGAATCGGTTTCGCTTCCACCCATTCCCCATCCACTGTTTGAACTTCTAAGCCTCCACAATCATCTTGGAATAACATTGTCAACAATCCGTAATCAGAATGTTCTCCACACCGGACTGTTCCAGGCTGGGCTGCTTCCTTTGATTCAATTTTTGGGTAGTGAAGGAGTCTTGTGTCTCGTAATCCAATGTGTTTCTCCCAGTCATCCAAATGAAGAGATGAATTAAGAAAATTCCATACATACATATACGCAAACTCATATAAGGCGTAAACTTATAGGAATAGGTACAGAAATATAAGAGGAAATTCTCATGTTTGTCATGAACAATCCAAGTTGAGAGATAATGCCAACAGCGTGAGCAGCTTTTTGTAGAGAACTTTGCACTCTGACTCTAATTCAGCGATAGAATCATGAAGTTTGGAGGTGTCAATTGTTGATGCCATACAAATCGTCTTGTTCAACCAGCCATACGTTTCCCGAATTTCATAACTGGCATTTCCCTGAAACCTGAGAATTATAAAACGTTAAGAATGGTTTTTGTGGCAAATGTAGAAAAAATAAATCGTTCATTTATAATTAATTTTGTATTATTCCTACTTTTCACCTCCAAGCGGTGTATATCCTTTAACTTTTTCAATATCAAATGTCCCAGTTTCTGAAACTGAAGTATCCTTTTTATACTTTAATTTTACTTCCAACGGTAGATCAAAAAAACGTTTACTCTCAGCGAACGCATTAGCAATCTAAAGTAATAAGAATATTCCAAACTAATGTAAGAACAACTGTTACAGTTTCTTCCGGAACTCCATGATTAACCAAGTATAAAAATCCGATGCCTCCTAACCCATCTCTGATTTTTTCGGCTGCTTCTTGCCAATTCTGGACTGTCGACAATGCTCTCGTTATCAACGTACTTTATTTTCGACAAGTCCACTACTGGAATAGCATTCATTTTTTTCAATTTCTCAGATGAGGTGATTTTCAAATTTATATGGCAACTGAATTGTATGTGTTTTGTGGCTGTGCGAAAAACTCGGATTGAGTTACTTCGAGTTTTTTAGTTCTGCATTCGTGAATCACGTACAAGCCTCTTTAATCTAAAACAGTTTATCACGCTACACAATTTTTAACTTACATAAATTACATTGTCGTAACTTTGTTTTAAAAGATTCTCAAACTTAGGGACAGATTAAATCAGGGCAAGGATTAAGATGATTCTAAAATTGCTTCAAATAGATGTGAATAAATTGAACTAAAAATGAGTTTGAGTTAACAAATAGATTCTAGGACGCATTCTGAAATGCAAACATACGAAATAAAAATGACAAGGAGAACGAATCTTAAAGTGTTCTCCGAGATTCACTTCGCACTATAATGTGTAAAACCTTTCCAAATAAATCTACAGTTGGATTCTATTTTTAGACTTGATGTTACATAAATTTATGAGCAAAGATGACCATGACCTTGACCATCTTTTGCATTCATATCAATTACACGTATTCATAAATAAACCAGTTAAACTTAATTGCTAAATCGTGAATTTTTAGTAATTCATCAAAATTCGGTTCATACTAGATTCATTATCACTGTGACCTGTTAAATTGCCTAACAATGTTTTTGTTGGTCAAATAATTTTATGACTGCGATTCATTAACAACAACAAAAGGATAAAGAAGTCTTTATCCTTTTCAAAGTTTTCAAGATCAAAAATCAAGATTTTGTTCAGCTTTTTTATGCAAATGTCAAGTGTGAGTTGAATAAGTCAAAGGGTCGAGCATTTGGTGTTTAACTACTTAACCACAGAAGGTTAAAAAGATTTTTATGATTCTGGAAAATGATAACCTTCTACCTACACCAGAATTGAATGTGGATCATGAAATGAGTAACTCGGACTGACTAAAAAATGTTCTTGGCTTATTTACGGCTTACACATAAATTCATTTTTTACAAGCCATTCTCAGTAAAAATTGAGGTTATTGTCTCAAAAACGCAACCCATCGTTTTCATTTGATGAAATTTAAAATTTGCTTGCAAACCCGCACGGTTAGCATAAGTTGTGCAGCAAAAGTTTCGTATTCCAATAAACACTCCTTCTTATAATATTAATTGTTTTTGGAACTATCAGACAGACAATTGTGACGTGTGACGCTGATGTTTATTTCGTAAGTTCCAAAGCAACTATATTTTGTACGACAAATTTCCATTGGACGAAAACCCAGTGAGACGTGAGACCACTTGTTTCGCATGAAAGCTTTTAATTTTCTCGTTACATTAAATTTTCAAAAGCCATGATAGTTTTCGTGGGTTAAGTAAGGTTTACCGTAAACTTTTCGTATTTAAATTCTTAAGGGGTATTCAAAACGCGCACGCGTAATATTAACCTTGACCCGTTACAAGCATACTGTACAAGTAGTATTTGTTATCGCTTATGTTGAGAGTCGGAACGAAAACTTATTGAAAAAAATTAAAAGGTTTGGCTGCAGAGTGCTTGATGTCTATTACCTCATGTAATAGACATCAATTTTGATCATATTTCACCTTCTTGAATTATATTGACCGTCATTTGAACTTGCATCAAAAATAAGAAATGAACAAATTGCCATCGTTTCGCCCAATAAAATATTCCCTGCTCACCAAAATGGACCCGAAAATCTTGTTCTTCGTTTTACCTTCACTTTTAATTGTTAGCGCTCAAACTGTTCAAAATTATTACAACATTTTCTTCGAATTGTTTGGCTCCTGCACATTTCATTTTTCGAGACGGTTAAATGTGACTTTTGGATACTTCAGTTTACATGATCAACTTCTAGAAGACTGTGTGGGCTTTAAATATTGCATTACTATCCAAACTTCCCTGAAAGCGGAAAGTGCGCTTCCAAATAATGAACATGGTAACGCGTGGGCCAAAAGTGGATATGAGGATTTAACACACATTCGACACAAACTACCCCGAAAAACGCATTTTGGGTTTTGTATTGCGCAACTACCAACAGTGGCTATTCTTAGTAATGATACCCAACATGAAATAATGTACTCGCCAGAATACGGATACCCAATCAGTTATGAAACTACAAATGCATTGTGGATATCGGTGAACTATCTAATTTTGCCATTCATTCAGGACGCCAGTGTTTGGGTTCCCCAGTTTTTCCCATCAATTGTGCTTCTTTCTGAGCCTAAGAACTCAGTTCACGTTGGATGCCTGCTTTGCGTAGAAGAACGATTACGAAAACAAATTCCATTGCGTATGTCTGTAAATTTTTGTGATTTACAAAGTGTACACGTTCTAAATGTAAATGCAAAATCAGTTAAAGAAATTTGGAATGTATGGTCCCATTTTCACGCAAAGAAAGTAAAAACGAAAGTCAAAAAGAAATCCAGCCAATCAATATCTGTTTTCGAATCGTCATTGAAACACCCAAGTAGGAATGGTCTTCTACACGAGCTTGGTAACTACATAAAGGTTTCCCATAATTGTTCTGGGGACTATGTTTGTGGCTATTTTAATCTTAAATTTAGCAACCTAAAACATTTTGACCATTTGTCACCAATTTATTTCCCGTATTCGATAAATTGTAGAGGATATAAATTTGTCATAGTGGGTGAGACAGGATCCGAAAGACACGTAGATGAAAACTGGTTTGACATCAAAATGATAATGCGACTTGTTTTTCCATTTTCCTTCGACTTATGGTTGACAATCATCCTTTTAATAGCGCTCTTATCATTGACACTGAAAATATTAAAACACAAAGACTCAACATGTTTTCTCATTTTTGACACTTTGGTTGAACAGAGTTTTGGTAAATCCCTAGGAAAATCTATCTATTTTATTGAAGTTTGGATCTTTCTTACAATGTTTTTACGCAATCTGTACACTTCATCTATGTACTCTGATATTTCAACACCTCCACCGCCAAACTTTTTACCAACGAGTATATCTGATTTGCTGAATGGTGAACAAAACTTACCTGTATTACTGTTTGTAAATCATGAGCGTGCTCACCAACTTATAGACTTTGTTAAAAATTGCTTAGTTCCTGGGAATATAGAAGTGAATGAATATGAAGTTTCATTTTGTCCGAAAGGATGGAATACTGAAAAACTTGTTAGACGTTCCTTCGTAATTCAAGATATGTTTATAGCTCTTGGACATATCTATTCCAAGCAGGATAACATGTTTCTTGATATCAGCAATGGACACATAAAATCCCGGGATCAAGCAATTAATATTGCGGAAAGCAGAAATATCAAAAATGCCATTTTCGTAGATTTACACGGACCAATGTCACTAATCTTTCAGCTTAATAGCAAATACGATGTAAGCAAATTTCTACCACCCATTATCAGTTTGTTGGGACAAAGAGTGATGTATGAAAACAATGAGGTCCCAGAAAGCCAATATTTACAGGCTGATGCTATTGTTTTGCGTGCCAAACGAACATTTTTTACATCAACCATTTTTAAATATATGGCTACATTTGTATCTTCGGGTATTTTTGACAGAGAAATCAACATTATGGACGAACGAGCTTTTCAGTTTCTCCAAACGAATAGGCTGGAAAAGACCAATGATCACTTAAATATTGACTGGAATGGTTTCAAGCGGAAACTGTTTCATGGAAAGAAGGAAACAAACGAAGCGTGTGACGGGAGACATCCGCAAGTAATGCATCATGTTCAAAGATCCTACAGCCAAAAGGAATGCAAATGGGACGTTCGCACAAAGTGGACTGACTTATACGTGGTCTGGATGTTATTTGGTACAATGAATGGCTTTGCAATCCTGGGCTTCATATGGGAGGTATCCATACAAATGATTATTGAAGCAGTGAGTATCATTTTCAGCTTTCTTAGAAAACCTTGGTGGATGTTTGTGGAACGGTGATGGCTGTCCTTTTGAAATATGCACACCTCATGATAGTCGAAATGCTATGGTCCATACATACTGTATTTTATGATAAAGGGAACCAATAAACGGCATCGCCTTTTTAGCTAAATTTAAAAATTTCATATTTTGTCGTTCAAGGGCAACCTTTTTTTGTCTTTTTTGAAGTGTTTTGGTTTCTTTTATTTGAACTGACGACTATTTTATCGTCGACAATATTTAATTGTTCGTATTTATTCAATGCTTACTATATTTACTCTTTTTTTGTGGAACTACAAGTCCGTCCGTACGTGAAATGACATTGTAGAGACTCAGATCTGTTTGAAATGGAAGGCTTTGTTGTAGCATCGTTTTTATATCTTATATTTGTCACTAATTTTAGCTTTTCCAGCGCAATTAATTCAATGGAACATGAGGGACATAGCATGATTGGCTTGGAAATATTGCAACATATAATGGTCCACTGTACAGTACATTTCGCACGAAGACTACCACAAACCCCATTCGATTATCTGCATAAAGATGTTATGCGATACTGCATTAATTTTAGCTATTGTGTAACCCTTCAATCCCAAGCAGAGGAACGCAGATCTTTTGGCAAATTTCCTTCATGGAGAGGAACCTCCAACGGCCTTGAAGATGTTACCCAAATTGTTCTAAAACTCTATTTTAGGAAAAATTATCTGCAACCTTGTATAGCGCAATTGCCAACGGTCTCAGTCTCAATGTCAAACTCGAGAAAACAAATACGGTATCTTCCAGAGCCGGGATGGAAACAGAATCGACATGACAACTCTTTATGGATTCCAGTGAATTATCTAATCATCCCAGATATTGAGTCATCCGAAATTTGGGTGCCAGCCTTTATTCCATCTGTAGTGCTTTTAATTCAAAACCAAATGAACATTTCTCTTGGTTGCCTGTCTTGTGAAGGAATGCTGCAATATATCAAAGTAAGGTACTTAAGTAGGACTCACTCCATCAAAATCCAAAGAGTTCGGAAGGTAAGGCTTATTCACGCCTCTTTAACTGGAGTTTTGAAAATGTGGGCATATTTCCATTCCAATCGGGTGAACGTAAGGGGAACCACGTCCCCGTCCTCATTAAAACATTGTTTTGAAAATGATTGCAATCTTAACATTCTGCTGAATTCCATATTGTCTGAAATTCAAGTTAGAGCCAATTGCACCAAAAGTACTTGTGGTTTCACTGGTCTGGAATGGACAGTATATGATGATTCTAATCTGATGGTAAACGCAATGCAGTACATACCCCAGAGCCTAACTCTTCAAGGATTCAAGTATTTCGTGTTAGGAGAAATCGATAAAAATAATAGCAATTATCATACATTTGATTTGAAAATTCTACAACGGTTCCTGTCGCCTTTGGATCTCAATCTTTGGTTGACGACATTTCTCCTATTCATGACAATTTTTGGATCGATGCATATTTTAAAGTTCAGGGGCTCATCAATTTATTTCCTGTTTACGATACTTCTGGAACAAGGAGGAGGAAATAATTTCGGTAAGGCTGGCTATTTTGTTGGAATGTGGATGTTATTCACAATATTCTGGCGCAACTTGTATACATCGTCCATTTACTCTGACATATCTGCCCCATCACCATCCACATATTTGCCTTATTCCATAAATGAATTGCTTGATCCTTGGATGAGCGAACTGCCTTTGCTGGCTTTTATAAGTGAAAGAAATGATATCAGTAGCTTTGCAAAGGAATGCATAATTGCAAAAAATAGATCATTAATCCTTCAGTGTTCTTCACCTTTGGTACTACATATATACTAATCGCAGGATC
>JAHZMX010000168.1:6099-22866 GCA_027743895.1 Seira musarum
ATTTTGTTTCAGTCCTGTTCCACCAAATGAAACTGTGTTTTACTTTAACCAGTAAAAAAGAAACTGCAATTTTTTGTTTGTTAACACTCGTGTGGGTCTAAGTGGATACAAACGACATGGAATTAAAGGGAATTGGATGGATTTCCAGGGGTTATCGCATTATGCGTGCTACATAAAACTGGAGTGATTTTTTAAACATTAACATTCAAAATCAAGTAGACTTACTTACATGAGCAACCCTCTCTCCCTTTTCATTTCATAACTTTTAAAGCACGTACGAGTTATATTTATTCATTTTTTTCATTGAGTCAATTCAAAAATGCGTACATTCTCAGACGACTCTAGAGTAGAGTACGAGGGTCGAAGAAATCTGTTAGAAAGTCCAATGTTAGGACCAGGACCAACTTCTAAAAAATATTGTCGGAACGTTTAATCTTTTATTCAATTGATGGTACATCACATAACAAGTACAAGAATTTCTAATTCTCTCCTCCATTCAATCGTGTCGGTAGAGTTCCTTTTTTGACTATTCTCAATTCACGTTCATTAAATCAACTTTTGCATTTTGATATAAGGTTCATCACATCGTCTGAAGCGTCTGAAACGTAAAGCTATTTAGTCTTAGGTGAGATATACTAACACAGGAGAAATGTGGTCCCATCACTATCACTCTATTGAACAGTTCAATTGTGTTGAGCCCACTTCATAATACGAAAATGTAGTCGCTTCAAAAAAGATTTAATGCCTTTTTGAGAAGTTGTATTAACAAAGTTTATTTATTTATGGACATCGACTCTGATCTCTACTCTACACCGCTCTAATCCTTCCTTTTTATCCTCCTTGGATGTTGGATACATGTTTCTAAGTTTTTTCTAAAGAATATTTATTCAGAACTTTGCATTTAGCTATAGCTGTTTTTTATTCGAATGGAGAGACCCTGGGAGGATTNGTAAGGTTCATCACATCGTCTGAAGCGTCTGAAACGCAAAGCTAGTCTTAGGTGAGATATACTAATGCAGGAGAAATGTGGTTCCATCACTATCACTCTATTGAACAGTTCAATTGTGTTGAGCCCACTTCATAATACGAAAACGTAGTCGCTTCAAAAAAGATTTAATGCCTTTTTGAGAAGTTGCATTAACAAAGTTTATTTATTTATGGACATCGACTCTGATCTCTACTCTACACCGCTCTAATCCTTCCTTTTTATCCTCCTTGGATGTTGGATACATGTTTCTAAGTTTTTTCTAAAGAATATTTATTCAGAACTTTGCATATTAGCTATAGCTGTTTTTTATTCGAATGGAGAGACCCTGGGAGGATTACCTATGTAAATACTGCATAGAGAATGAAGCGGACAACCACACACAGATCAAAGCCAAAGCAAGTGGTGAACAGAGGAAAATATTATTCCTTCGAATCACAACAATAAAAAATGCTGAATGAAGATTTGTGTTGATGACCGAGAAAAAAAGGGTTTAAAAGAGGCTTAGACTCGGCATAGGGATCCGACTTATTTATTTATAATCCTTCTGTGACCCGTACCTCTCATCCCATCTTAGATTGTTATTACCTGAGTTGAGCGTGAGGTAAGAAAGAAGGGAAATGCTTCATCATCACATGTGCATTTCAATAAATCTCAATATTCCTTCCTCTCCAGTTTCATAAGTTCAGCGTTCATGTATTGGAAATCCAAAAATATCTCTGCTTAGTCATTAAGTCATATTAATGCTTCCTTCTCCGATTTATGAATAAAACTAAAATATACACAAATAATTTTTTTATTCATTTCACTACAAAGTCGTGCTCGTTGTTGTGCAATGGATGATTGTTATTGCTACATGATAACGAGTTTAAAACTAATAGAAGTGTACTACATGAAGATTGCGAGACAGCTAGGGCCTACAAGAGCTAAACATAAGATTATTATTTGATGATGTATGAGAGAAGAGACCCGAGTTCGTATATCACTGACCGCCCGCTGATACTCAAAGAGAGCCTGACTGAGCAAACGAAAACATTTAAACAACCTCCCACCAAGAGGAACCTTAGAATTATGCTTTTCAAATGTTAGCACTTTTCATGCTTTTTATTCCTCTTGTTAACTATCTACTCGTCGCTTATCCTCATAAGAAGGCGCATAAAAAGGAATTTATGCTGATGCGTAATCATTTGAAGTGTACTCTGGAAAGAGACTGCTTTTGTTTTACCCCACATTGTTTTCTTCTTTTCAATGAGGAAAAACTGAAGACATCACAGAAGAATGAAATCGTTATTTTAAAAAAACTTCAATTTACCAAAAACAGCCAATTCATTGGAAAGTTTTAGGTAATGCCGCATTATTGTTTTTCCCTGAGCTAACATTTCAGACAACACATAAACATAAATATCCAATCTAAAGCAACAGCAGCGAAGCAAAACACCTATAAATATACGATTGGGAGAATGTAAGTCGCGTGGTGAAATGAAGAAACTCATTTAGCCCAACCACAGATAAAAAATGATGCCAAAAAGTGAAGTGTAAACAGAGTGTGGAGTGAAACAAGAATAGCATTTTTTTCTTTTGAATTACTTAGGTACACGTACCTATTGCTTTTGCAGTGGAAAAAAAAGTTTGAAAGGCGCGTGAAGTACTTTTTCTCAGATAAAATCGCCATATAGGGTGCTTAAATTATTGCAACTGAATGAACTTAATTCTTTTCGGAGTTGTTCATTCAGGAGGCACTCAAACACACAACATCATTCACTCAAAAGTGTTTCAACTTTTCCATACTTAAATTGCTTAGAAAAACTTTAAGTACTCAAGCTGGAGCTATGGAACTTGCACAAAAAGAATTGATGGCAGTAGTAAGTAAGCAGTAGTGGTGGTGCTGATGGTGATGTGATGGTGGAAGTTAAATGAGTAGAAAGGTAAATGTTTTACTTTAAAAAAGTAAAAACATCCTCTGTCTCTAATGCATTTCCATCCTTTCTTAGTAGCTTGCTTGGGGAACATCCATCGCTAAACAAACATAATTAGGGAAAAGGCAATAGATATATTTCATGAGCTGTTTAAACAAGCAAATATTTCGAAAGGTTGAGTAAACTGAAAATAAGCTCATGTGTCTCGTTAAGAGTTGCAATCCATGCATCTCTTTCGAATTCCGTAAACAATTTTCAAACTGCATCTTGCATCTGATGCACTTTTTTCTGTCTTAAGAAAAGATGTAAGAATGTGCTTGAATCCTTGTTCAAAAAAATTGTTTCCAGATTCTGATTCTTTGTCATTGCTTGAGAGAATGACTTCCTGAAAAGTGTGTGTTTGAAGGGGAAACAAAGATATAATAATACGCACACGCTCCATAATCCTTCAACTTTAAATGAATCAGAAAGTTTGGTTCGTATTTTCCGACGAAAAATTTAACAGCTTAAAATAATTTTCCTCGTTTGCTGTGCTCCATCATTGCATAGTTTTCGCGGAATATTGCCTCTTCTTGTCATTTTATAGAGGAGAGTGAATGAGATGATTATGATTACTGCAGATGCTACTCATGTTGAGTATAAAATGTTTGTTCAAAATTGTCATTACTTTTACTTTCCTTTTATAATTTCCGACTCTTCTGAGGAGAGACAACAATAACAGTAATGACTGCAAAAGAAGGAGATAAGTAAAATGACTGTGATGTGATGACGACGATGATGATGATCATGATCATGCATTATGTTAAATACAGGGTCCGGAAACTTTGGCGGATGGAAGTCGGGTAATCGTGACTATTATTTCTTTGATGTCTTCAGAGAACAATTTTTAAATTACACTTTTATATTTGTTGGTTGTTATGATAAGAAGAAACCGAATGGAATTATTGCATTTTGAAATCCCGGACAGTCTGTCTGTTCTTTTCTCTTCTGAGATTTCCGTGAGAAGTTAAGTGGAGAAAAAATTGGAGAGTCTTTACATGCACATTAGTTAGAAAATTATGGAGCATCATCATCATCATTAGTTTTGAAATTTGAGCAGCAAAAAAAGTATAAATTAGCCTGAGAACAATGGCATTTCTTTTTTGTGTGTTTCGTCAGTCACTGGTGGTGACTATTCTTTTGGGAAGGTAATCAACAGAACAGCACAACAAGAACATACCGTCATATTTGATATTGGTATATATCCCCGCATTTCTCCAGTAAAACGATAAAATGCACTTATGGGAAGGAAAAAAACACTAAAAAACGTAATGATAGAGTGAGTAGACTTACTGAACCTTTTTCTGAACAAAGGATGAAGGTACGTTCATGTGAGCATATACAAACAATAATTGTAGGAAAAAAGGTAAAGCAAAGAGGAAAATGAAAATTACTACTTTAAAAGGAGCACATCTCATCATCATCAACAACAACAAAATCCATCCGTCTGGAATACAAAATGCATCTTCATCCTTCGTTTTCAATCCATCCACCTTAATAGAACAAGCTCATTACTGACAGGCAAGCAAGAAGGAGAGAGAAGGAAAGTCATGGTCCCTCCTATTCACTGATGATGATACAGAAACGAAACTCGACCAAAATATGTGTATGATTCAGAAAGTTTTTTTATGCTTCCTTCAAAGTGATCCAGTAAAATCCCAAATCTGCCGTACGTACCTCTGATTGTAAGTAAAGCGTATATAAGCCTTTTAGTGTGAAGAAATGTAATAATAATGTACCACTCATCTAATGATACGTTTCTCGAAGGACCGAAAAAGAAATGTAATGGGAATCTAAAAAAGTAAGTGTTGCGCACATCGCAATTCAATGCAATGCAAGAAATACAAAGACGGGGAAATTTCTAATCGTAAATACGGCAGGGTCATTAAATATTTAAGTTTTTCTGTGTTTTCCGATCTTTTTATCTTGATTTTACTGCCTGAAAAGAACGAAGGACACATCCTTAAAAATATTTTTTTTCTTTAAAGGAGGAGGTACTGGACAGTCGTAAAAAATTGGACATGGCATGGCACGAAAAGTCCTATTTCGTTCTGTTGCACCTGTACCAGAGAAATAGAAATCTGACTCGGGATGAGAATAAGTAAGCCCACCTTTTATAAGTCGTCATTAAAATTGTGGTACTTAAAACGAAGAGAAAATATGGGGATGCATGCATTGCACATTGGTTTAACTACGTACTTGAAAGAGTCACTTGAGTAAACTTAAGAGAAGATAATCAAGAGTCATCATTACCCATTACCGTCATCAACATGCAATCATGGAAATAATGACAGAGAAACTAGCTTTCAGCAGGATTCATTCTGGTCCAGTCGAGTCACATTAGACGGGAAAGGATTTGAATGTACTACAAATGCCACTAACTGGAATAGTACCAACAGGAGAAGAGATACGTGAGATGAGAGCAGTAACATTAAATTGTACAGTCCAAAGAATATTATTTCTGCTGGGTTGGTTAGCTGGCTCAGGGAGAGAGCTGTTTCGGGGTTCATCCTTCCATGTGAATATTATTGTGATTACCAGTAATAATAGCGAGTTGTAAGGGAGGAATCTTTTGAAAACATTGCATATCACTATTATTACGCGAAATTCTCTATGTATGAATTACGCTTCACATGATATGATACTCATCATACCTGTGCAAATGTTTCGTTTCGTGAGCTATCACTTTCCTCTCTCGTTCGTTCCAAGCTGATTCCTAAAAGCTCCTTAGAGAGAAGGATAATTCGCCAGCTTCTAGTCTCTCCGTCTCCCATTTTCGCTTCGGTCCCTCGCTTAAGCTAATTCTCTCAATTAAAAAGGATTTTTTCCACAAAAATTACATCTTTTTCGCATGTGTCCAGGTACATAACGTGCAGTACAGAGAGATAAAAAAGCTCCACCATGTTCCTACATTTTTTTTTTGCATACAGGTCTTTCATCTTTCAGCAAAGTCATAAAAAGTAAAGGTATCATTTATATTTCTATTTTACAAGAGATAAAAAAGCTCCACCATGTTCCTACATTTTTTTTTTGCATACAGGTCTTTCATCTTTCAGCAAAGTCATAAAAAGTAAAGGTATCATTTATATTTATATTTTACTGCAATTTTCATTCCTTTTTTATGAATTTTACTCGGATATTTTGGAATGCAAAAGGTGTTCATTTTTATGGCAAAAAAAACATCTTTATGAATTTGCGAAAAAATCCGAGTACCTACCAACCAAAGTAAGTGATAGATGATGTGCAACTCGCCATGCTAGCCTCAATCTTAATCAATTCATAATTCAGAAGAAATATGCATGATGAACACCCAACCCCTAAAATATTCCCTATCATCATCATCAAGTCGACTAATAATTATCCCATTCTAAAATGCTGCAATTTTGAACCCAAAAAAACAAAGCATTTTTCAAAAGACTTTAACTGCCAACCCTTTTCTATTTCCCCAAAACGCAAATGTATGCTTCAATTTTTTAAGCCACGTGGAATTCTTAATCCTTGAATTAATCAATATTATGTTACGTAGAGCAAACAAGCATCTTCAAAGGGAAAATCTCGGACTTGGTTTTTACGTAATCCACGCCAACAAAATTACTTTGGATGGATGGATGAGATGTAAAAAGTAATTTTGGCTGAGTGAGTTCTTTCAAGATAGATATGGTATTTGCATGTTTCAATTCCATTTTTCTGCAATACGGCAAAAGAGCCATGAGCAATCCTTCGCTTTCACCAAGAGCAGCAGCGGGAGCATTATTTCTTGAAAGCACTCCGTAGATAAAGCAATAGCGCTCTAGCTAATTGACTCTGAGGAAGAATATCGCCTCCAGTAAAAATAGGATCCAAGGGATTGCCCATGATTACAAAGAAATTGAGAGAGAGAGAGAAAAAAAAAGATGTAGGTAATTCACCAGAAATGGAAAAGAAAAGTAATACTTTTTTGTTGTCCGTACTTTTTTTCTTTTCTTTTGCGGTTTATTTACGGGAGGCTTCACTTTCCCAAAACTTTTGTCAGTGTATCGTATAGTAATGGTAAGTGAGTCAGTCAGTCAAGGAGATGCTAACTTGGTTAGACTACTTTACTTTTTTTTATTTTGTTATTGTAGCAAGTAAGTAGCTGCCAGCTAAGAAGCTTACTTACTTAGCCCAAGCCAGGCAGGCCAACAAACCAAGGAAACACGGGAAAATAGGGAGAATAGATGAAGACAGACCTAGAAACCCGGTTGTTCCACTTGTCGTCATTCTCGTGTCGCTGGATACTCTCCCGTTGCGAGCAAAAGAAACTTAAAGTTCTCCAGGAGGAACGGAATGTACGACTGAAGCGTACATCTTTTTGCTCGCACTCTCGCTGCTACGCAATATTGCCCTTAGCTTCCCAATTCGTTCATCTAGTACGAGTCTTCAAGGGAAAAAAGAAACTTTGGAAGATGTACACGTAATCAACTATTACCGTCTCAAGAAAATTGTAGGGTTGCGATGTGCCTTGCCATAAAATAGAGAGGAGAGAAGAAAAATGGTTGCTGTGAAGACGGAAGAGAGAAATGCCGTAAGAGAAACGCGAGAAGACTGAAGGAAGACACTTTTCTTAAGAAAAAGGTTCCCAACAAAAAGTTTATCTTAACGAAACGTGTAATAATGTACCTTTTATTCCTAGTGCCGTCTGTATTTCTATGTGTACTTTTGCCTACTCTACAAATTCCAGCCAAGTAGAAGAAACAAAAGGAGACTCTTTGACTTGTGAAATCTTTGACTGGATGAGTGACTCTTTGAAGAGTAGCTATACCTACATAGTACAAATCCTAAATGTGTGAGAATTCTTTGTTTAGAAATAGGCACATGCAACTACTAAAGCTAATGCATCAAGGGAAGGAAATGAGTAGGTCTTCGTCTCTTAATGCTGTGGCCTACTCCAACCGTCCATCCGTTCTTCGTAAAATTCCAACCTTTCGCAACGAACAAGACCATGTGTTCTTTGAATCTTTACACGGAACGGAGACGAGCATTTTATAAAGTTTTGTACTCGAAAAGTTATATTTTTTTCTTTGGCACTTGAGCCTTTATCTTAAAACAAAACTCTGTACCAGAAAAAAAGTTAAAACTAAAGGCTCCACATGGACTCGACTCTGTTCTGTGCTCTTGCACAAGTCCAGATAAATAAATCGTTGGGTACAAAGCAAAAGAAAAAAGGAGAGATAGAAGCAGGTTAGTGTCTTCCAAGAATAATGATCTTCTCCTCCTACTCTTTTAACAGAGCCTTCGTGCACTCACACAATTTAGTCTGTTATTTTTGGTTTTGGTCCCATGTCCAACAGCAACGACTGCATTACTGTTGAGCAAGTGCTTCTTTCTACATGCATTATTATTATCCAGAAGGCATGAGAGAATGAGAGTCTTTGCCGTGGAGAGAGCAGATCGGTAATGAAAGACGTCAAAGTTGCGTGTGTTTTGGCCCAATACAACCCTTGTGACCCCGTCGCCTGTCTCCAATGTACATTAAGTGGCCATAAAAGTAAGTAAAAGCTGAAAAATAATCATTTCTGCTGTTCTTCTTGTATGAGGCTCTTAGGGCGAAAAGGATCTCTTTGCCTCTTAAAACGACATGGTCGACGCAAATGAACGACAAAATTTAAAATATGATTTTGCCATTGCATAAGAAAAAGCATCATAGGTTATCTTAAGAAAAGCAGATTGAATGGGGTTGAGAGAGAGAGAGAAAGAGAAATTATTGTGACGATCTGGTCTGGTGGTACTTGCATTTTGTTTCTAAAAATGCATACAAAGTTTCCTCTCAACAGCAGAAGCACCAGCACAGGAGAAAAAAGACATGAATAATATCACGGTCTTGAGTAAAGTACCAACATGAGATTTTTCTGGAACAAGACGACACTTAAAAAACTCAACTGTAATACTCATCTCAGCAACAGCGATTTGATGATGCGTACATTGGAAGATAATAATGAAGCCCCATTTTCAACAAGTTAAGTGAACAAGATTTTTGGGGGACCATTTTTTTCTCCCTTTTCTTCTTTATATTTTTTACTGATGTATATCATGTATCATCCTTTTAACGGTTATCTTGATGTCGTTGGCATTTTGGTGGGGAGACAAGACACAACACATACATATTATAATGCATATAGGTATATGTATACACAACCTCCTTTTTAGTGAGTTTCAAGGATAAAAAAGATCATCTCAGCAACAGCGATTTGATGATGCGTACATTGGAAGATAATAATGAAGCCCCATTTTCAACAAGTTAAGTGAACAACATTTTTGGGGGACCATTTTCTTTCTCCCTTTTCTTTTTTATATTTTTTACTGATGTATATCATGCATCATCCTTTTAACGGTTATCTTGATGTCGTTGGCATTTTGGTGGGGAGACAAGACACAACACATACATATTATAATGCATATAGGTATGTGTATACACAACCTCCTTTTTAGTGAGTTTCAAGGATAAAAAAGGCTGGTGTCGAAATTTCTTTTAGAGTATAAAGATATGCAGAACAGGGATAAACTAAATTTCGAATCAGCTATAAAATCTGATAATATTAAGGTAGCTTTCAACATCCTCTACCTCCAAGCATCAAGGCATATTTTCAATCCAATAATACTGCTTCTGCTGTCTTGTTCTTTACGGAGCATTGCACACAGGAAAAATCTTTAATGATACACGGGTGACAAAATTCCTGGTGTGACCCTCGAAAAAAAAAGATACATGCCTTAAAAGGATATTTTTAATGATCCTGGTGATTGAAGAGAATAAACAAATCAAGATTGCGATTGCATGAAAAAAGAAGAAAAAGTATTAGTGTTATTACTTTACCATTATCGTTATGATATCACAGTTATTTCAATGATTTTCGATTGCTTCTGCATTAATTCAATGCTCCGTTTTATTTTAACTCTTGGCCTGTTGACTTGGTCGACTGAATAAAAACAAACAAACTTGCATGGGATAGATTCTGTTGACTTGTTAGTGATTTTTAAAAATTGGGATTGAAGAACATTCCATTACCAAGTTAAGCCATGGCAAGACATCTAACAAAATACCGGTCGGTCGGTCGGCAATACTTTCCGTTTGATAGGATAATGGAGTGGGCATGGGCATAAATATCAAGTTTCTTCTTAGCCCCATACGGAAACGAAAAGGATGGAAAGGAATTCAATCAGCATTCTTTCGGATTGAAAACGATAATATGAATATTACATTCAGAATGATTATTATGGGGCCCTGTTTTATAAAAAGTTTATTTGTTATGCCAGAGCAAAAAAAAACTTGCATTTCATCTTTTTTTCTGGCATTTTCATCCTTTCTTTGTTTCCATTATTATGGCATCTTATTTAACCTTCCTTGTCTAAGCTTGTTTATATATCGGTCTTAAAGATGAGAAGCTGAGTGAATTCAGTCAGTGAAGAGGAGAAGAGAAGAGAGTGCCGCCGGCTCACCATGACTGTTCTTGACATTTATGCCACTTTAAAAACTTTGTTCACTTTTATTGGGTAGGCATGTGCGGTGCGGTATAACTTTGGAGAACCTTTTTTATACAGAAAGAATATTCAAATTTTATTCAAATTTGTTGGCTGATGATGATTGTAATATAAAAAACGTGTGTTGGGATTTTAATACTCTTAAGATCCAGCTTATTAAATTTTTTTCGCTACCTCTGCATTGGCAGCAGCTTTTATACCTTTTAAACGTTTATTTTATAGAAGATAAAGAACCAGCATAAATATCTGTAGTCAGTGAGCATGCCAAGCTCAAGAGAGTAAGGATGGTAATAATATTGAAGTGAATGAAACTGACAGTCGGATATCGTTCTCTAATATCCTTATCTACCCGGACTCTTACATCCTTTTTTCCATTTCATCATTGAATCGAATCCCACAATCACTTTTTTCCTTGTGGAAGTTTACTGAACGGGAGTCAGTTGGAGGCATTCAAGGTTTATAGAATTTTTCATTATAAATTTGAAGGCATGTAATGCTTGGCTAACGTTTCTGGCTTGATTTCTCCAAAGAATGCGTTCTTTAATGAAGTTTCATTTTTTGCTTTCATCGATAGCACGATAAGTGATGGCGGTTACTTCGATGATGGAGTGAATGTGATATGACAGAAGAAAAAAAATATCAAAGCTTTGTGTTTTTTTATCTGATTCCCGAGTCATAGAGCTCGTATATGTTTTGACTACAACCCTATTTCAATGATTTCATTCCTCAGCTAGTTAGCATTTTTCGACAAATAGATTGATCATAAACATGTATGATTAGCCCATGCTGAGGCCAGTCTAAAAGGTAATTTTTTATTTCTTCAAATCAAAATGAATCATGACATTGATTAAATCTCAATAAAAATAGACATGCACATTTTCTAGTATAGAAATACATACTTTGATAGCAGTAATGGAGTGGTAAATTGCATTTGCA
Organism: Seira musarum; assembly: GCA_027743895.1. Classification (NCBI taxonomy): domain Eukaryota; kingdom Metazoa; phylum Arthropoda; class Collembola; order Entomobryomorpha; family Entomobryidae; genus Seira; species Seira musarum. Next base: position 17,470 of record JAHZMX010000168.1, read on the forward strand.
TTGAGCTATGATATCAGAAACCCAAAACAAGAACCTATTAATTTTTTAATTCCTAAGCTCGGATGTACTCATTAGAAATGTGCAATTATACAAGTCCTCGCGGGTCCTCTAAACAAACCAACCGAACATGCTGGAATCTGGAAAGTTACGAATACCAGTAGAGCGTTGAACAAGACAATTACATTAGAAGTGAAAAAACTTGTTTATTTCTCCTGTCTACAATTTATTTATTGTTTGAATACGTGTAATGGAGACCAGAGAGAGGATGTAATTGTAATGTAATAACTAACAAGAAAAAATAAAACAATCGAGCAAGAGGCGCAGAGGAAGTAGTTTGTTATAAGTGGAAACTTGGATATAATCTTAATTATGCATTCCATTCCAATCTACCAAATACGAAATGCAGTCGAAGAGCCGGATTTAATGAAAACATCACAGCAAATACGGCAGCAAAGCTACAGAAGCGGCAAACTGTGATATGTAAAAATATTTTCTTGTCCATGAAATATTGAAATTCAGATTTTATAAAAATTAAGCATTTCAAGTTTTTCGTAGCTGAAACTGCAATAGCCCACTCACAATTCACTACTGTAATCATTTTCTGAATGAGAATTCCGTGATGCGACGATCCCGATATTATGGCTCGATAGAACTTGTGATAATGAATTTTGAACAAAAAAATTCATTCTGCTGCAAATAACAAATGTTGCAGTAATTGAACCTGATGAAAGCTGGACATGCATACAAGTAAAATGATGTAAGTTTTTACAGGTAAGCAAGCAATCAACCCACCAAATAAAGTTACACCTTTGTTTTTTACAATTTTATTTCGTTGAGTTCGTGAGGGAAGGCTTGACTTCACTTGTGTTGTCCGGCTTTTGCAATAATAATAATGATAATCTTCTGGTGATTCATAATAGCTACGAAGTCAGAGAAGACGAGGGCCAGCAAAAACTTTACATCTATTGTTCCATGTTCTGTTCTGCTGAAGAAGGTGCGGCGCTTGCAGAAGATGACTGGAGCCGTTTTAGTTGTTGGTAGTTTTTCACAGAACTTTAGAGTGATTGCAGGTTTTACTTCGTTTTCATAAAAAAGTGAAAAATTGAAAGTTTCGTTGATCAATGCTAAAGCTTATTTGGCGTATTTCATGATTCATAGTGCAATTTCAGGCGGCAATCTAAAAAAAATTTGAAAGGAATGTTGAAGATAAATGTGCACATGTAATTTGCATTTTGCACTCTTAGGGGGAGACAAAGTATACATTAAAATATATCATGTGTGACGTGAGTAAAAAAAATTGACAAATTTCGTTAGCGAGGGTACAAATGCACTAGAATGAGAGAGGTTTGAGTTACGCTAACCTTGAAACTATATATAGTTTTTCAAAGCCCAAAATTAAGTGTGAAAACTAGTCATTTATTTATCAAAACTAAAATAATTCGTGCTCCATCAAAATTTTGACTTTATAAAGTGGACGGAAAACATGAACACACTTAGTGAGCGACAAAATTATTTATTAACATGCAAAGTCTGACGCATGAAAACGAGCCGGACAATCCATTCACACTACCTTGTTACTTCATTACTACAGTACTGACAAAAAAATCTGAATCGTATACAGGTGTAAACACAGACTTAATCTGGTTTCATTTTAATTGTGCCCCAATGCACCTGATACTCTTTTCGGATACCTTTGAAACGACAAATAATCCCGTCGCTTTCAGGACACTCACAGATCCTTTTTCATAAAAAAGCTCTTTACATAAAAATGGCGGTATTTTGAACAAAAGTGGCTGCTCATAAAAATGCTGTAATCGTCTTTTGTGAAACGGGTCCACTGCACGGTAAAGGAAGACGTTAGTTCTATAAAGGTATTAAAGGTGGACAGTAAGAAACATGTAATGCCCATGCACATATGTCCTTCCGTTAAGGAATGTTCGTGCTGGAAGGTACTTTACGTAGTATTTGTGGAACCATAAAGCTCTGCCAGTTTTCATTGTCCTTGAGGACTTGGCAGAGGTTCATGAAGGCTTACCTTAAAAAATTTATATCTTTTTGTAGATCCTCACATTCACACTCATTTATCATGATGACCGAACTGAGCTATCAATGCAGGAATATTCAGGAAAGACATCACAATTTCCCAATCCAATTCTAAAAGTCCTAGTTTCTTCAATATCCTCTTTCTCTCCAGCTCAAGTCCGTCAGGCTAACACGATTTGTAAATTTTCTTTAGTGTGCATAGTGCATACTATAAAGTCCTTCATTCTCCTTTTTATACTCTAATGAATACGAACGGATTTGGCCCATAAAAATTCACAAAATACTTTTCCTTTTCTCAATAAAAAACTTTCTGGGCTGGGTGCATCGCACGAGTCAGTGACAAAAAAAGGGCAAAACCAGAGCAAGATTATAACGAAGAAGCCCAGCAGCAGTTTTTTTCCTTTTTCTTTTCAGTGTCCTCCATCCAGCTACGTTTTAGCTAAATAAATGTTATTACAACTCATATATCTTTCAGAGGAAGGAAAAGTTGCATGAATATATATACTAAAGCAGTCAAGTGTAATCTCAGTTTTCATAGTGTGGAAATTTCTTTTAAAAAAGTTTGAAAAAGAAAGTTACAAGAAAATTGTAAGCTTTTCAAAATAACGTGTATCTGAATCTATAGTAAAGCAAGCATTTTTTTCCTTCAACCATCAACCTACTTTCTGACCTCCCTCGAGATTCCAGCAATTTAGAAGATGAAAACGATCTAGTGCGAGTGCCACTATTGCTACTGGTGTGGTGCTCGTACCATTTGGTCTCCTGTTACTCTTGATTTTTTTTACTTGGCGAATGAGCAAAAGAGCTGATTTTTTTCCTTTCACAACATCTACAAATAAAGTTACGTTAGTTTGCGATGCGATAAGCTAAATATAATGTGATCAAGAAAGAGAAGGATAAAAAAAGTTTGTAGAAAGGAGAACTGCATCGTCGATAATTTTTCTCCTCTTGGAATAACTTTTTCTGTAAAAAACGGCTTCCTTAAAGTTCATTTATGTGCGATTTTTTACCTGTCCAAGCGTGTGGTGCTGGAATGGAATTATATGGTGTTGCAATTGCACTAGTTAAAAGAAAAGGAGTTTTTTATGGCACAATCTTTTTATTTCGTCTTTGAAAAAGTAAGTTTTTGCCAAGCCAAAATGAATAGAAACTGTAACAACTTTTGCTTTTTTGAATTATTACTTTATGTTCGCATGCTGTAGTTTTATGAGCTTCATTCCTAGGTGTTCCATAGAGAGTAATCATGTGTTACAGGAAAAATCTTTAAAATTGTGTAGCAAGCACAAGAAGAATATATTTCGTGAAAAGTTGATTTTATGAGCCCACTGAGATAATCTTTGCCAACAATAAGCTAATGCCTGCTACCTTTTGTATCAGACGAAGAAAACGTTTCATCTCGTTTGAAAAATATATCTTCTCTTCTAAACTACCTTGCACGTTGCACCTTAAGCTACTGGCTGCAGAGTAGAATTAGAAATGCAAAGATTTAGAACTTTGTTATTCTTGGAAATGACTGTTTATCTAGTTTTGACTTTTGCTTGTGTGCTCAAAATGCAGGCTCACGTTGCAATCCTCTGCACGAAATATTCATCGTAATTTAAATCATCAAATGTGAGCACAAACCAAGATACAAGAACAAGAGCTGCTGCTGCTGCAGTAGTAGTAGCCTAAAATGGATCTGTTAAAACAACAAAGCAAAAGAAGAACCACAAAGAAAAACAGAAGAGGAGGAGGAGAAGATCGAGGGACATGTGAAACGAAATGTATGTAGTCGCTTGCTACACGGCAGGAATCATGGATTCACATCATTTCGTTTCTATGCTCCACATTCAAAAGTAGAATGGAATCTCTGGAAAAAATTGTTCCTGTATGTTTGCTCTGGTCGGTGGCATATGACCGCGTGTGTGCGCTGAAAATTAAATGCATGACACGATATGCCGTGATAAAACTAAATATCCGGATTCAAGTCAAAATCTCTATCATTTCCTAATGTATTGCCGTCAGCTCAGAAAAACCTGACAATGAGTGAGAATATGTTTTCCAACTGAAAACCTTCAGCCACCGTGAGTTGTTGATTTTACCTTTGGAAAATTCATCTCATAATGTAACTTCCCTGTCTTGAGTTGAGTCTGTTATAGTATCGTTTTTCTCTTGGAAGCAGTTCAACTTATCCAATACTTATTAAATTGAATCTGACATTTGCTCCACTTCTCCACTCCAAGTCGAGCCAAGCCTTTTCTTTTTCATGTATTGGGACTCGAGACGTACACATTGAGTTGACTTGACTGATCTCTGAATCTGTTTGAAAAGGGTAAAAGGAGGGATTCTCTTCTTCTTCTTCGCAGCCAAAATCCCATCTTTTTTTTTTGCTCAATACCTCACATCACATCACATCAACAAGGACGACGTGACGTGTTCCTTCATATTCACTTTCGTTTGTTGAGCAAAGCCAGCCTGAAGAAAGATTAACATTGATTTCTCAGGAAAGAAATCTTTCAGCGGTAGTCAGCAAAACTTGAAAAGTGAATGGTTCTTGTAGTCACATGGACAAACACGATGCATCATCAATATGATCATCGTCAAGGAAAACGGAGGAAAAATAACATGAAAAGTTGGAACAGGGAAAAGATTTCAACTAGACAAACGCAAGCAAACTTTGACGATGGTGGTGCATCATAATTGCGTTTGATAGACGTGGAAAACATGATACCCAGCATTCGTTCGTGCTCTTACTTTTTTGGCATTAAATTGCCAACGTCGCGCTTTTCTTTCCCAGAAATATATTCTGTTTTCTGCATCTACCACATTGCATCATATCAAATCACGGGGTGCAATATGAAGACAACAACACACGCAAGCATTTTCAAATTAAAAACCGAAAACGCAGGAAAGATCAGTCCAGGAGGTTTTGGAGTTGAATCAAACTCGATTTCAATATCACATTTCTCTCTGCCCCTGTTTGCCTGTCAGGAAAGATTGTTACGCGAATACAATGCAATGAAATGTGTAGAAAGTTTGTCACAGAAGCTACATGTTGGTTTTCAGCGTACTGTTACAGCTGCAGTAAGTAAGGGAAAAAATCTGAAGTGGCTTGGCTGTGGGCTGACTACAGTGCTGCTTTCGGGATGATTTTTTTTTATCAACATATCACCCATCTCAGCAACTTTAGTGTAATGTTCCCATCGTATCGTATCCTCATTCGCCATTAACGCATCCACACGCACGTACTTGAGTTGAGACTGTAGTGACAAAAAGTGTGAAAATGCAATGGTGATCATGTAGATTACGTGGTTTGATTTTATCAACTTTCCAGTTGACAACTCAATATTACTCCCATGAAGCATTTTTTGAATG
>JAHZMX010000169.1:0-22295 GCA_027743895.1 Seira musarum
TAACCCATAGTAATTCTCCTTATATCCATATCAGTGTTGGATACGGGCAGTTCGTAATAATTCAATTCTGGATTGAACGCCGGGGTTGTCGAGTATCGGCAATTCCACCCGTGAAATACATACATACATACATATAATATTATTAGATTATTTTGCTTTTCAATTTGTTTTCAACGTAAATGCTTTTGATAACTTTATTTCGACTGCCAAAATTACATTATTTGTTTCCCCCATCAATATCACTAGTTCCGCGTAGCCATTATATAAGTAATAGAATAATTAGTTACAATTAAAATATAATGAAAAAATTTTTCGGAATTCGCATCCATATAATTATGAATTTGAACCCGAAGTGACAGACAACCTTTAATTTGACATCTAGCAAGTGAGCTCCCATTACTCAAAACGAGCAGCACTTTAATTTGGTTTGAATTACTGATCAGACGATCCGCACACATGAAAAAATATGAAGTAATCGCAACCAGTATAGACGTAGGTAATCATGAGGTTAAGTATAAATGGAAGGCGAAGTGATCCAATGTTGTTCAGGACAATTCCATGAATAATGATGAGGATCCCTGCAACAGACATACAAGCCGTAGGGGTAAAGAGTGGAGCGAATAATTGATTGAAAATTCTATTAAAAACAATTTGTTGCTTCAGCAGAGACGCTTACTAAAGCTAAGCGTCTCTGTGTTCTGTGGGTACTAATGTTATAAAGTAGAACTTTAAGCGCAAAGCCACTTTTTCTAATAACTTTTTCTTTCAAACTTTATTTTCTTGCGCGCTCGGTTTATTTGAGAAAGTCATGTATGATTGGGTTCAATAGATATGGAATCTGAGTGTAAATTTATTCGCAATGATTCCAACGCAATCGGATGGGCAATTTTTGAATATACAGAGGATTGATAATCACTTGGAGTCTGTAAATTCAGACCAAATTATTGAATAGGAAAGTTTCAAATTCTATAAATAATTCTTTGGGTCAATATATCGATAGTGTTTTATAAAAACAGAACGCTTCGCTGCTGCATTTTTCACTAAATTTTTTCTCGTGTACTAATTTTGTGAATCATTTGAGACAAATCGGTTAAAAATTATGGATAATGCTGAAATGTCGATTTCTAAACGTAGGTAGAAAATTCACATTGAACTTTATTTCATAAGCGTTACTTGAATAACATTTTTTCAGCGGTCAATAAACTAAGCATTCCTCGTAGCCATTATATACGTAATAGAATAATTAATTATGATTAAATTGTATTGCAAAAAATTTTCGGCATTCGCATTCATATAATTGTGAATTTGAACACAAAGCGATTGACAACCTCTCATTTGACATCGAACAAACGAGTTTCCATTGCGCAACAACAATAATAATTTAATCTTGTCAGAATTACGGATTAGCCTATCTCCATAAATGAAAAAGTATGCAGCAGTCACAATCAGCACAAAAGTAGCAATTAATATATTTAGTACAAACGGCAGGGGAACTGATCGAATATTGTTTATAGCAGTGCCTTGATTTATGACAAGAATCACAGCAACAGACATGCAACCAGCAGGAATGAAAAGATGAGCGAAGAATTGATTGAAAATCTTATTGAAAACGATTTGTTGCTTAAGAAGTTTCACAGATTCCTGATATGTTAGTAACTCCATCTCCACGCCCTTCCTAAGGATCCTCACCCAAGAGTTTGCAAATACAATGTATAACATAATTGGGCACGACGCCAGGATGCAACTGAAGATAGCGAAGATTGAATGAGTAAGCTCCAAAATTGCAAAAAGGATTTTGGATGGTATAGCGTCGTACAAATTACGGCTCAAATATTGCGCACCCCAGTAACGAATGCTGTGTCTCTCGTGGAGATGCAAAAAGAGGGGGCCCAACGGCTGGAAATGAGTGACGAAAATGGTCAACGCAACAATTTTTATGAATCTTGCTTCACTTTTGAAAATGGATTGAAAGTAGTGCGGATGTCTTGCTGCAAATGATAAGATGGAATGAATGGAGGTTGTGGATGAGGCAACCCGGCTGACGTTGGAAACTGGTTTCGCAAGGTGTAGATTGTTTTGTTGGTGGAAGAGCATATTTTGAAAATAGATAAAATCTTCTAGATGATTCCTTCTCCCAAACGCCACGAATATAAGGAATCCAGCAATAACACGAGTCATGAAATGAACATAAAATGTTAGGAACTCGTCGACTGTGCCCGCGTTTAAAGTCACTTTGCTTGAAGCCGTGAATAGGTAAATGAGATCGAGTATGTAGATTGTGAAAATGAATCGCCAAATTGGAATTCTCCTCGGAGAGATTTGCAATTCACCCAACTGTTGGCAATTTCTACAAGGCTCTACAAATTCAAGAGGAAATATGTTAAGGAACGAGCCTGTTTTCACCAAAACGGAAACGTAATTTTGCCAGACAAGTTTATCGCTTTGAAAGCGCCTTCGAATTTTTTGAGCTGCCATTTTGCTTAACTTCGTTCGAGGAATGATTGCCAAAGAACAGTCCTTTGATAAATAATGAGCTATCTAGTTTTTTGTAAAACTTGTGGAGGAATTGTAGGTGACATTTCCCAATAAGAAATTAATATTTAGGCTTAGGCGTTCCCATGTTTTTTAAACTTTTACCTTAAAACTGGGCCACATATACCTACCTATAAAGTAATGATTTAAGGGTTTCTGAAAATTCTTTGGGTTTTCTGATGTCGAAAATACCAACGTAAATATAGGTACTTATTGTTCGCTTTTATATACTTAAATCTTGTTCCGTGAAAATTGAAAACTGCGTAGGCAAAGGAATCATGAATAACTTATATGTACATGTTTAGGTTAAGCCATGTTGATTTAATATGCATGAGCGTTACAAGACTTTACAAATTGTTTTTTGTTTAAATTTTACAATAACAATAAATTAACTAATTAAATTAAATCGAGACAAAACGAAGATGGACGAGACTTTGAAGAAGATTTACGAAGCTTTTAACCAACTTACCTCTCCTGTGAAATGCATATTACGCTGACAAATTAAACTGTAACATCCACAATAAGCACTCACAAGGAAAATGTATACATTGAACGCATTACATTTGCTGGAAAGACCAAGGTCAAATTTTGATCAAGCATTGCGAAATTTCTCTTGTCATGTCACCGTAAAATACAATTAAATTAATTTTTGTGTCGTTTTGTAAATCAGGATTTGACAAGGTCTTTCTTATCATTTTGTGGATTATGAAAGTTTATTTATGCCAGAGAAAATGATTATGATTTCCAACACATCTCAATTGAATGGTAAATACTAAATGTCAACTATAATATACAATTACTTCACTGCTAAACCATTACCTTCCCGATAAAAATTGTACAGGTTTTACTGAGCCGGTAAACATATATTCTAGAAATCGAATTTTAAAAGTGTCAAAATGTTTTTCAAACCTTTCCCTGATTGATAAGGTAAGTTGAATCTTGAAAATAAGTTATCTCGTGATTGCGAAACAGTGTAAATGAATATTGGACAATGCCAAATCTGGTTGAGTTGGTCAAGCTTTAACTAATCATAATCATGCCACAGGTGAGTATAGGAATATATTATGTACATAAAAAATTATAGTTTTTATCTCATTACACTGAATTATTTATAATTACTACAAAATCGTGACCAGTATCAATTACACAATCCGAAGGTTCCAGATTACCGTTGATTTGATTGGCCCATATTCGTATTATCTGGGACTTGTTTTACATGAATCCACTTAATTATTTTAAAATCAACTCAATGCAAGAAAGAAACGGAATAAATTCGGAGCAATTTCCTCTTTTCAAGTTATTCTTGTTTCGGAACTCGATTAAGAATCAAGTAGAAATTTTCTCACGATCATGTCATTTTCCAGTAGATTACTCATCCTTTCTGTGTGCACTCTTTTGGGTGTACAAGCAGTAAAGTTTCCACAGAATCCTGATCCTAAGCCTCTAGCATGGTGGCAGGTAATATTAATGCCCAATAAAATTCTATACTATCAAATTATGGCTATTGTAAATTCTAAATTTAATTTATCCTTATGAATCTTTTAAGGAAGACATCCTGTACCAGGTTTACCCTCGTAAGTTCTTATAAATCTATAATAATTAGATTCAGATTTTATTTTTTGTTATACAATTTTTTTGTATTTATTTTATTTAGGCTCACACCAAGATACTGACGGGGATGGTGTTGGAGATCTGAAGGGGATCGAAGAAAGACTAGACCACTTTGTTGAATTCGTGTTTGGAACTCTAGAGAGCTTCAAGAATCTATCCAGAGCAATGAAGGAGAGAAACATCAAATTGGTACAAACAAACTAAAATTACTAGAAATGGATAATGTTTTTCCACTGAATAATGCTACGTATTTTTTTTTAAATTAAGATCATGGACTTTGTCCCGAACCATGCCAGCGATCAGCACGAATGGTTCAAAAAGTCAATCCAGAGGGAGGATCCATACACAGACTACTTTGTGTGGAGGGATCCTAGTGGCTTCAATGCAACTGGCCATCCCCTTCCGCCAAACAACTGGAAAAGTGTGTTTAACGGCCCAGCATGGACTTTTATTCCAGAAAGGGGACAATTCTATCTCCATCAGTTCACTAGCGGTCAGCCTGACTTGAATTGGGAGAACAGGAATATTCATATAGAGTTCTTGGCAATTTTCAAGTTTTGGTTGGATTTGGGAGTTGATGGATTCAGGGTTGATGCTGTCCCTCATATGTATGAAGACCAAAGGTATGCTCCAAAAAACTACTGTGCGGATTGCTTATTCCAGAATTATGATTTTTAATGAGTTTTTTTCTGTTTAGATTCCTCGATGAACCTGTAAATCCAAACAGGCCACCAACCGCTTTACCTGATGACCACGCCTATTATGAGCACATTTACACCTATGACCTGCCTCAGGTGCTAGATGCGTTGGCGGAAATGAGAATGCTGTTGGATATCTACTCTCTTGTAAGCCAGTATTTCAAATCAAAGCATTTATTTTGATGCATTTAGATTTTAATTGTCTCGCTTTGCCCCAAATACAGTCGGATGGAAGGGAAAGAGTTATGATGGTAGAATCAACAGTGAGTTGTTGCGAGAAATTGTTCAGGTGAGTAAATTCCTTGAAATTGGGAATTTAAAATGCCTTGAAAGTTTAGCAGAGACATGAAATATTATTCTTATCTGTAGGTATTACGGAACAAAAGAACGACCAATTGCTCACTTTCCCTTCAACTTTGACTTCATGTATCAAGTTTTCGAGGATAGTGACGGTTTCGTCAATGGAACTAACGTCCAAGGCGTAGTGGACAAATGGTTTGAATGGCTGCCCGAAGGAGCTTGGCCCAATTGGATCATGGGAAATCATGATAATATTCGTGTGGCCACCAGAGTCTCAGGTGCAATGGTCGATCCATTCAACATGATTAATCTTCTCTTGCCAGGAAATGCAGTTACATACTACGGAGAGGAGATTGGAATGGCAAATGCAAATATTTCGTGGGAGGTAAGACGATCACAAAATTAGACAGAAAGATAGTAATACTAATTAATTAAATGTGAATTTTGCAGGACACAGTAGACCCACTCGGATGTGCCCAGGGTCCGGAAAGATACCACTTGTTCTCCAGAGATCCAGAGCGAACTCCAATGCGTAAATTTTCACAAAAAAATCCAATCTTAAAGATGATTATTTCATTAACACTGAACAATTTTATTTTTAGAATGGAACGGTGTTGAGCCAAATGCAGGCTTCTCCACAGCCAACAAGACATGGCTTCCAATGCACCCAGACTGGCAAAAAATGAACGTTGAAGATCAAAGTGACCCTGAGAAACCAAGCCATATGCAAGTTTATAAGCAGATTGCGCAATTGAGAAAATCCGATATTTGGAAATTTGGATCCCTGGAGGCGAAAGCCATTAGGGAAGGCCGCCTTTACGGAATTGCAAGAACTTTCAATGAAGAAGGCTTCGTTTTCCTGGTAAACTTCTCTCATGAAACTCAAACAATCAATGTACCCCAAGATTTTGAAGGAATCCCATCCACTGCTACTGTCTACACAACCAGCGTTGGGTTTGAACCAGACATAGCTATTGGTTCTTCAGTTGACACGAGTACCCTCGTCATTGGATCAAAACACAGTATCATTATCAAATTTTAGGAAATCAAAAACCTATTTATTGTAAATAATCATATTTAATTTTTAAGAAATGCTTTCACAGAAATAAATAACTTTTTTTACTGATTTAACTCCATGGGTTAAAGTTATCTACATCCATTGCACTACTTCCACTCTGAAATTCGTTTGCTGTAGTCATGCCTCTCTTGAAATTTCCAGCACCAGCACCACTTCTTCCGGTATTCCTTCTTGTGTTCATCATGGAGCCCATGGATGGCTCATCATTCTCCTCGTCGATTGACGAATTCCTTCCCATCGTGGTCATGTCAAAGGTCGCACTGTTATTGTTATTATTGCTCATTGATGACCACATCCTTCCACGACTGAATGGAGAGGAACCATCTCCCCCAGCACTTCCTATTCCTCCGGAAAGACCACCACCACCAACCGGTAACCCCGGAGTCACCATGAAACTATCGGGAATCCTAAAAGGATCTTGTGGTGCAGTACTTGCTGCAGAGGACGGTGTACTTGATCCCACAGCAGAGAAGGAAAATGTGGAGGGTCCAATTCCACCTCCAGAGCCAAATGCACTACCTCCTCCGATCGTTGACGTCTGTCCTTGAATGTGGGCCAGAATTTCTTCAGCTCCAGGCATATGCTCTTTTGCTGCTGCTGCAGATTTTCCAGATCGAACTCTTTCGAATCCATTCACAATTTCTTCAATCCGCTCCTCTTGTTGAATAATTTTCATTTGCGATGCCAGGATTGCATCCTCCTTGTCTTTGATTTTACGTTCGATATCATTCAAGTCGTGTTTCAAATTCTGAAGGAATTTTTCTGTTTCCGTCTTTGCATTATCCAGTTCCAAACTTAATCGTTTGGACTCTTCCCTGTACTTGTTGTACTCCTTTTGCATGGAGTCTACATCTTCGGCCATGTAATCCAGCAATTTTGCTAGGGGATTAGCACTCCTTGAACATATTTGGATTAAATTCTTCAACTTTTCAATTTCCGCAAGACTGAGCTCTTTCAATTTTTGCTCAATCATTGGAGTATCCTCACTCCCACCTTTCTTGTCCTCCAGTTCCTTTTGCGTTTCCAAAATTTGATTCACCAATAATCCCCTCTGGTCTGGGGGCAAAAGGGAATCGAGCTGTTCTCCACCCATTCCGCCGCTACCACCACCTCCTAAAATCAACTCGGGAGTCTCGTCAAGATCCGAAAGTCCCGGCGGTTTTGATGCAGCAATGGTCACTTCTCTAACAACGTAGTTATCATCATCAGGGTCTTCAACGTTGTCCAAAATGACATGTGCAACTTTCCCAGTTGATGGTCGATAAGGTTCTGCTTCCTCCCGCACAACAGAACTCTTTGGTCTTGGAGGAGCTCTCCTTGCGCTTGGTGGTCTCGCGCTCGACATTCTATTTCCAGCAGTACCTGTGTCTGGTCTTGACCTAATTTGCTGACCAGTTTGCCCCGTAGGTGGCCTGACCTCACTGAAAAAATAATTAATTTATTTACGTAATAGCAAGTAAGTTTTTATTTTTTTATCAATTTTACAATTGATCGACTTACATTGCGGCAGATCCATAAGGACCTTTATTCTCCGCAGATGCTTCCCGGCTCAAACTTTTGGGCCCAGTTCCAGTCGGTGGTCTAGCCGCTATTTGAGAAATTGGTGATGGTGTCAATGAAGGACCAGGTGTCGTTGCAGACAATGGCGTTGTTTTCGGTGAAAGTGGTTGTGGTAGTGGTAGTTCGCCAGTCATTGTTGCAATAACAGCATCAGCGTCCGACAAAATCGGTGTTTTTGGTGGGGGAAGGGTTTGCATATTTGGTTTAACCACAGAAGCAGCAAAATTATCATATAGCTCAAGTTGCTCTGAATCATTAGCATTATTATTGTTATTATTATTTTTTTGATCATCTTGACCAGTAGTAGTAGTTGCTGTTGGAGTAGTGGCGCCTCCATTGTTGTCCATATCCACTTTTTAGTGTTAGTACAAGAAGATAAAAACACAGACAGAGAGAGAGACAGAAAGCATGCATGCGATCGAGATGAAGAGGATTACATTTTTAAAAGCGACAATACAAAACAATTTACAACAAATTACAATTGAACATGCAATAGAAAATTACATAAAAATTAATTCAATTACGATAATACAATTACACAACAATAATATCTGTTTCGAAAAGAATATGCCACTTACATTCATCCGGTTGGGATGGAGCAACTTCCATCTTTGCTTGAGATTCCTTCCTAGTCAAAGTGGAAGGTCTTTTGGTAGCGGTTGCAGCCCGTGGTTGTTCAGGTTCATTCGTTTCATCATTCACGAGACTTTCAGGAACGTTTGGTTCTGGTTCAGGTACATTTGCTTCAGGCTCTGGTGGTGGCGCCTGCAACTTTGTCTTGCTCCCAGGCTTCTTTCCTCCAGAACCGGAGCCATCATTGGATTTACCTTGCTTCGCAGCTGGCTTTCCACCTGACCCAGGAGAAGGATCGCGTATCGTCCTTTTTGTTCCAGAAGAACCCTCCTTCTTTTTCGGGTCTGATTTTGAGGTTACGCCAGTCTTTGACGTGCTCGTTTTATTTGAACCACCACCACCTTTGCTTTGACTTTTACTGGACTTTTTGGTTGAACCTTCACCTCCTCCTGATTCTTGATTGTGGAGTTCGATTGCTTTTGCCAGAGATTGCAAAAGCCCATTTGTTTTTTCTGCTTCCAACCCGGCAAGGACTTTTGAGACTTTTATTGGCACGTCGTCACCAGTCTTATCCTCTTTTATAATTAATATAATTAATTTAGTGATATTTTTATTTTTTAAATATACATAATTTTTTGCCAAGTTGACTTACTGATTGCCTGGATAAGTTTTTGCATGAAAGCAGTTTTTGCTTCCCTCGATTTTACATTTTCTGCGTTCAATTCATCCGGAGTAAAAACTCCGCTCAAGAAGCCTGTCGTGTCAATCACATTCTGAACGATATCATGAAGGTAACGAAACGGAGGTCGTGACAAATTCTTTTCTGTTAACGCAGGCTTTTTAACATACTTTCCTAGTTGCTCTTGTGTTAGCTTTACCGATTTTAGTACTGCTTCGTCTCCCATTTTAGTACTTCAATTAGCGATGATTACTCACGACTTACAAAAAAAATATTTTTAAATTATGTTGGTAGTTTACATTTTTTTAAATAATAAAGAGAGGATATTGCAAGCAAACAAAAAATACTGTATTTCACTTCCCCAATCCTTTCCAGCAACAGCTCCAGCAAAACATGTCCACCCACTGGACTCTTGCATGCTTCGCGTCTCTTGGACACACGATGACAAACAAACAAAACTTGGAGGGGGAGTGCGAACGAACGGTGCAACTGCTTGCATACTTACTCAAAATAGCTTTACAAATCATGGCCAAGCCAACAATTTTTACATGTCTCAAAATGCCCCGATGGTTGAAAAAGAATGCAGTAAGTGCTGTTATATTTGTAAATCAGCTTTAATATTACGAATTTTATCACAAGTAATACTCATCTACATTAGAAGCTACAAGTAAATTATCCCCTCCTTCTTCCTCCTCCTCGCCTCCAGGAGGTTGTGCTGGCTCTGGAGGTGGCTGTTGAATTACAGGAAGCGGCTGTATTGGAGGCGGCTGTTGAATTACAGGTCTTGGAGGTGGTTGTCTAGGTGGAGGCGGCAGTTTCCTAACAGGTGGAGGTGGTACTCGCTGAGGTTGAGCTATCGGAATTGAAATTGGTTGCTCAGGCTGGGGCGGCGGCTCCTCATTTTCCGTTTCTTCATAATCAAGATAAGCATAGGGATCAAGTACACTTTGGCCTCTAAGGTTGAGATTATCATCCTCATACGTTTCTTCCACTGGAGGAATTGTGAATTTATAGATTTTCATATCATCCTCGTTTCCAGCTTCAGTAACAGGTAAGAGGTCCACGTCTACTACTTTACTTATTTCCGGTTTTGCACGTTCCGGTGGCATTTTCTTCTGTGGCTCAGGTTTACTTGTGACAGCCACAACAGTCGCTAAAGTAGTTGACAGTGCATCTAATTCATGTTGTCGCCTAGCCTCTTCCTTTTCCGTTTCAGTTTCATGGATGATGAAAAGATGAGTTGTATAATAATCCACTAGAAGGAGCACTACTAAAAACAGTATAATTCCAAAGACTATTGCACACCTCCATAAAATTCTTTTTCTCCTCTTCCATCGCTCCGAGTCCGAATCCTTAAAAGTTTTTTGACACTTCCACTTGGGATCATATCCCGGACCCAAATGATACAGTTCTGACAGACGCTTGTCCGGTTGAACGGTACACTTGTCTTCAAAGTTCAACCTCATCACTCCAATCACTTGGTCAATTTCTTGTTGCATCAGTTCCATTCTCCTCTGGCAACTTTGCTGACTTGCCGTCTGTTCCCGATATCCCCTTTCAATGGGAGGGTCATCCGTTAGGAGGAGAGAGGTTGGAATATTTGTTGAAGGGTATGACGATGACGATGGTTGAATTGGTGGTATCGGCTTTGATGGTGGAGCCGGTGCTAATATTGAGCTCAGCCATTGCTTCTCCGCAGAAATGGCCGGTGGGGTAATAAAACTTTCTTGAGGAGATGTGTGGGTGGTAGTATGAGAAGGAAAGCTTGAAGGTGGAGGTGAAGTATGGCTCGGAAACGTTTGAATTTGACTGGCAACAGGAGATCTTTGCGTCTGACTCGGAAAGGTGCTTGGAGGTACAGTCTGGAAGAGAGGAGCGTTGCTCTTGCTAGTGGAGGGAAGTGCTCCCTGACTTTGTCCAGGTAATTTGGAGGAGGTGGTGGTAGTGGTAGTACTGGGAGCAAGTGTTTTATGACTAGACTGAGGCGGAGGTGGAAATTTTGAGCTAGTAGTGGTAACGGTACTAGGGTTCTTTTTAAACGCCGAGGTCTCACTTGGAACACCACTCGGTTTCTGACTTGTTTTGCTCCCGGGAGGTGCACTTAGATTTGGAGTCGATAATAAAACTTTCTTGAGGAGATGTGTGGGTGGTAGTATGAGAAGGAAAGCTTGAAGGTGGAGGTGAAGTATGGCTCGGAAACGTTTGAATTTGACTGGCTACAGGAGATCTTTGCGTCTGACTTGGAAAGGTGCTTGGAGGTACAGTCTGGAAGAGAGGAGCGTTGCTTTTGCTAGTGGAGGGAAGTGCACCCTGACTTTGTCCAGGTAATTTGGAGGAGGTGGTGGTTGTGGTAGTACTGGGAGCAAGTGTTTTATGACTAGACAGAGGCGGAGGTGGAAATTTTGAGCTTGTAGTGGTAACGGTACTAGGGTTCTTTTTAAAAGCCGAGGTCTCACTTGGAACACCACTCGGTTTCTGACTTGTTTTGCTCCCGGGAGGTGCACTTAGATTTGGAGTCGAACCTTTATACGCAAAAGGGTTGCTACCTGCTGTAGTAGCTGCAGGCTTTGACGCTGTATCCGGAAAGGCGGAATTCCAAGTCGTTGGTTGTTGGTATTGCTGTTGTTGAGGTTGGAACCCGTAAGTATTCTGAGCAGCAGGAGGCTGTGCTTTTGCGGGAGCGTTTTTTCCAACAGGTGCAGGCGGAGGAGTAGGTTTTGACTTTTGAGCTTGTTTCCCTTTCGGAGGAGGTGGTGGTGATGCGGTCTTTGCCGGAGCAGGTTGTTTCTGATCTTTATTCTTAGAGAAAAAACCCTTTTTCGGTAGATAACTCATACTTCATAACTTTATGAAATGACATGACCAAGAAGTAAGGAAGATTCGAATTCATGTCCTGGATTGTCATTGTGGAAGATTTGCGTTTAGTGGTACCTGAACAACTGAAATTAAACTTGATCTGGACCCACGCAACGACACAAGCTCACTCAGACACTCTTCGTATAACACTATTCTCGATAGCAACAACTAAACCTACTAATTTTTCTCAGCAATTCCAACTTATGAATCTACGTATGTCAATCCAAAACATTCTTTGCTTTACAGTTACAGTTTAGAATTCCATCGTATCTTCCGTTACGTCAGAATTAGACCAACTTGAGTCAAAGCAAAAAAAATCAACTTTGAGCGAAGCATGAGGTTTCCTCATGCTCTATTCGATTCCCCAGTTTCGGTTGTGTTGTCTTGTGTCATACTCGCGGTTTTGAATGTGCCAAGCCAAGGTAAAAATTTTGTAATAAAGTTATTTACAATCCATAGTACAGATCAATTTCCGCCTTTTATATAGCGATCAAGTGCTTCCGTTGTTCTTCGCATGACAGCGACAAATGCACAAAGGATAGTGCTCCAGAACCCGCAGTTCCCGTGACGGAATGCCAAAAAGACCCGTACAACCTTGTAAAAGACACAATCTTTTCTCTGGATTTAAAGAAATATGGACTGGGTGAAATAAACCTGGAGACCGCCCTTAAAACAGCGGATGAGAAAGGAATGGACGCAGCTGAATTGAAAGGTGAATTGGTCGATTTTTAGTCATGATACAATTTAATTTTACTCCGATCCTCGTTCACTCTTGATTTAACTCCCTCCAGACATGGTATTCTGCGCCTACATCTACGCTTCCAGTGAGAACAAAGTCACCCGCAGTTCCCGTGACGGAATGCCAAAAAGACCCGTACAACCTTGTAAAAGACACAATCTTTTCTCTGGATTTAAAGAAATATGGACTGGGTGAAATAAACCTGGAGACCGCTCTTAAAACTGCGGATGAGAAAGGAATGGACGCAGCTGAATTGAAAGGTGAATTGGTTGATTTTTAGTCGTGATACTATTTAATTTGACTCCAATCCTCGTTCACTCTTGATTTAACTCCCTCCAGACATGGTATTCTGCGCCTACATCTACGCTTCCAGTGAGAACAAAGTCAGCGAAGGAGTAGACAAAGCAGTTTCATCAGTTGCAAAAGTCTTCGATGATGGCCATAAGGAAGGGAGTACAATTATGAGATGGATTGTGCGGGATTGTGTCTTGCTGAAATTGAGGGAACAGGATAAGAAACAATTCGATCAGTGCATTCCCCTTCAAGAGAAATCTGTCTTCAAGTTCTACATCTGCACCTGCATGGAGGATAGTTGCAACGAAGGACCTGAGAAGAGCAAATTGATGAAACAACTTATCTCGGACGCCAATGTTCATGATAGCGCGGATATGATTGGAAAAGTGAATTTCTACACTTTTGTCACCATTTTGGCAATGCAAATTCTGGTTTTCCAACTTTAATGCAGGTACTATGTACCCATTATTTGTAAGTTCAATTACAAACATCCAGACTTCCAGACGTAGAAAAGAGAGACTTAACAATCTAGATTATTATGTAATTAATTTTAAACAAAATAACAACGAAATGTCTCCCTAAACTAGGCACTCTAACGTTTATGAACCTCTTCAATAATCATGATCCAAATTAAATTCATCATTTCCAACTCGAAGGGAGAATCAAAATAAAATGTTTGTGATGCTTTCTCTGATTCTGTTTCTGCTGGTGGTCCCCTTACTTTTGCATGCGTTTGAATTCATATGAATTTTGGGTGGTCGTAAGACATCAGTACACAAGTGTATTACCATCCGAACATTGACCATTTCCAAAAATTGAAGTGTCATTCGGACTTTTCTCTTCACTCATTTTTTTATTCATTCATTGCTATCAAATCGCATTTCATTTCGGGTACCTTCATATGCCTTCGTTTCATTTGATCATATCGCTCGTTTTTCTTAGGAACTCCTTTGCTTTCCTTGAAAATGTAATGCAATATGAGCTGCTAGTTGTGTGGATTGGATTTCTTCATTATTTTCAGCTCGGTGAAAAATGCATTCATTCATGAAAATTAAGAATGTCGGTTTATCAATTGCTGTTATCTTTGCGGTTTTGATATCCTGGTTAACTGGGATCCGAGAATTGAGGTGACGGTGACTGACATCATCTCGGGGGTCTAATCATTTTAGTTTTAATCTATTCTTCTTCGGATGTATTTCCATTCTCTCAAATGTAGGTCCTCCTCCAACCAAGTTAGATTCGTCTTAACCGTCATTCTGAAATTCCCCTATTCGAGATGGCGACGCCGTTTCTCTGTTTTCCTCGTCTTGTGTTTTCCTAATAACCAATGCCAAGTCCAAGTCCAATGCCTACCCATCTTACATGTTGAGAGTTGACTGACGATGAGTTGAGACACTTTTCATGAAATTCTGGAACAAAAATCATTACATTTTGATGCAAGCAGGTTTTGTTTAGATTTTTCGCAGTATTACATAATTTGTTTCAACGATGTTGGTTTAATTGAATTCAACTCCTCAAGTATAATTCTGTTGGAAGTTGCAAATAAAAATTAAAAGACGCATTTGTCAACGTCAGCTGTGGTTGCAACTTGCGTCTAAAGATTTTTACTACCTTGACGGTCGTGGGCGATTGCTGAAATTGAATCTTGGGGGCGATTTTCAAAGGACCTGACTTCATTAAAATGGAGAGCTCTAAGAAAAGGAAATGTGCTCGTGTAGTCGCTGTACTGGATGTGGTAAGATTAGCGAAATTTTGAAATTTTTGAACGGCTTTTATTGTTTGGATTTGGTTAATGATGAGAATATTGTTTATCAATAAATTCAGGTTTTTACAGTTGTGCTTATCTTTTACCTCATTCCCGTCATGATTGAAGCTTCTAACAGCAGCGGAGATGTCCTGCAGCAGGTTCAGAAGCCGCAAGGGAACGGAACAGAAGAAAACGGAGGACATAAGGATCTCAAGAAAGGTCAAACTTTGTTTATCTTATCATCATTTAGGATTAGTGAGATATGGGCTTAACAATGATTTTTGGTCATTTTTGTGACTTTTAGGTCAGATACGACTGATCATCACTTCTTGGGTGGGGGTCGTGGTGTTTTACATTCTCGCGTTCATCCAAATCTGGGCAGCCATTCAGCTTTGGGCAACCACTGATCGGGTACTTAAATAAATCCTCTCACTAGCCTGAATCAATGACCAAGTTTCTGATGAGTCTAATGTGTTTTATGAACAGGTATCTGATCCTATGGAGGCACTTCAAGTTGCCAGATTTTGGCGTAACTTGACCATATTGAACTTTATGTACAGCTTGTTTCTCGTTGTGCTCTTGAATTGGATTATTGTCGATTTTGAATTGATGATCTATCCGATTGCAACTTTACCTCTTCGCCTTCTCTGCCTCTGGCTGGGAGAACGGTTCATCCAGGAGCTGAAATTATACAGTAGCAGTGTACGCGCCCCAGCCGCTTAATACGATGGATCAACGGTAAACTCCAACTTGATTAATTGGACTTGTAAAAGTGAAACAGGGTGTAATTCTTTGCGTTAAACTTTTTATGTTGAGTTATGTTTCAGAATTTAGATTTATGTTTTCGTCAAACCTTAATGAATTAATGATGTTATGTTAGCAATGTTTGGCTTGGAATGGATTTTTTAGGATGGACAAAGAAACTTCATTAAACTCTAAATATAAAAATTAATTTCTTTTATTACTTTGAATTCGTACTATTAATTAGTATTTTAATGATAACCTAGCGTGGTCATATAAGTGCGTAGTTGGAGAATACTGACAATGGAATAAACTATTAACTTAATTACGATTCAAGACTCCTCGCTTTTTAATCTGAATCTATCTCACATTTTCATAACAATTTAGGTAACTTATTCTACACTAATAACGCTCCATTTATTCGTCTGCCTTATTTTGGTTTGTGAATAACGATCTCAACTCCAGCGGCAGTAGCGTCGCCTCCTCCTCCATTTTTATCAATCCCACTTGTAGTTGCACCACTTGAAGTTAGCTTATGATCTGTTGGAGTCGAAGGTGATTCAAAATCTTGGTCGTTGGTTGATGATTCGCAACCCTGAACATAAATCATGACCTTCTTCCCTCTTCTAAGTTCCCTCCTCCAGTTCTTGTAAACGAGAAGAGCGAAAAGTGCCTTAAACATAATTGAAATTAATGCAAATGAGTACAGATCTCCCAATGAGTTTCTAATCGGCATCAGCTCAGGTGCCTCAGAATAGCATAGTCCGAGCCTTTTGTTATCAAGAGTTTCATGATAGCCATTCTTCATCGGAAGAGTTTCTAATTTCTGGAGATCCTCAGCAGACTGGAGGCAGTAATGAATCGGGGCAATGAAGACGAACAACAAGGATGCTACTGAGATCATTGTCCAGGCGATCCAGGTCGGGGCAATGGCCTTTCTTTGGAGAGAATTCTGCTGACCAATTTGTGATTGTCGCTGTCGCTGCTGCAATTGCAAAAAATGATACAGGAAATGTGATAGAGAACATGTAAGATAAATAATTGCACAAATATGTAGTCCAAATCTTATTTACTTTTTGATCAGAAGAGCCATGCTGCGCGTCACTCTTGGAAGGTTGGGAAGCGTTAATGTAGCATCCGATAAGAATAATAGAAGCGATTATCGTGAGAATACTTTGTACAACTGAAACGATGGATGAATCTGAAGAAAAGAAGAACCAAATTGAATTTTACTTTAAGCACACAGCTTTCTTCAAGTTTTGCAAATTATTTGTTCATTAATTTAATTTAATTACTTACAGTAAATCATTTCCTTGTCCCGTTGAAATTCTTTGTTCATCTGATTGAATAGAAGGAATGTGTTGACTCCGAAAATGGTTATCACTCCGGAGGAAACCTGAAAGTCAAAATACATTATCATTTTTTATATATTGTACATGGCATTTTTCAAAACCAGAAGGAGGGGAGCGGTAACAGAAGCCATCAATCCAAAATCTATGAAATTCATGCAAGAGTGACTATAACTTTATGAGACTAACTGACCTTCTTCTAATTGAAACCATGTTTTTAACTCATTTTCCTACATGAATGCCAATATACACAAGGGTTTATAAAGCTCGGATGTTCGCTTTCTTGGCATTCGTAACATGAAACGCCTGCAATGGTCAAGTCTCCGTATTTTAATGATGGATGAAATGAGATGAGTCGAGTTTTTAGTTTTGTCGTAGACAGACAGTTAGACACGCTAAAAGACATCTGTTTTCATCATTTTTTGCACTTTACGTGGCGCTTGCCCCATTTTCATGAAAATTTGAAAGCTTTCTAAATACAAACAGTCCAATAATCCAATCCACTTGCACTTGTTTTTCTTGTCTAAGTTTGTTTAGTTCAAAGCTAAAATGAAACTCACACTTGTAGATAAAAAAAAACTTTGAAAATTCTTCTGCAAAATTGCCAATGCCAATTTGCCAATACATATAACACCCTTTTCGATTCCCCTAAAAAGTAATGATATGATGAAAGCCATGCCATGCATCCTGTTTGTTGCAGGAAGTGAAATGGCATCATGGAAAATATCATTTCCCCCAAAAATTTTAATAACCCTTGTTTATGTTTATTACAACATGCAAGAATGTTTAATGTTTATTCTGTCAGAGTCAATATATTTTGCAATTTGCAATGCATAAAATCTCAAAAATAAATTATGTCAAGGCCAGAAAAGTAAAAAATGTAGTACTTTTAACATAAAATGCAAAAGACCACTTTTCGGATTCAATCTAGTGAAATGTCTTCCGTTATTGATGCTCAAGAATTCGTGAATTCCGTTTTAATTTTTAATAGGAATGGAAAATTTTATTAACTTACGATTTCCACTGTTGCGATAACCCTGTAAAGGAACGACACTGAGGACCCCATGCTTGAATCCGTGATGAGTAATATTTAAAATTTTTAATTAAAAATCTGGAATCAGTTTCAGCGTACCCCAATTCCAACTTTTTACGCGACTAACACTTCACAAAATGTAGTAATTAATGGTAGTGCAAGCTATAACCACAATCACTCATTCAAATTCGCCGCCTCATCAACATTATTCTTTGAAAAAACTATATCATTCAATTCTCGGAAGTTAAAATTTTTACTATCGCCTGGTCGTAACGCTAATGATGGTTTTGTCTTTGTTCATGAGAATATACTTAAATGTCACGCGCTACTACATCTCACATTCCAATACATTTCCGAATGCGACACACATATGCATCTGCATATTTATCAAAGAAAATCCCGTTTGAAGTTCTTGTGTTGTGTATGCAAAAGAGTTTTCTTGGTTCAACAATCTCAAGACGAAAGTCATGCGAATCAAATGTAAATGGTTCCATAAAAAAAGTTGTCCAGACTAGACTTGTCCAGATTTTTTATCCAAGCATGTTCCTCATACACTGAACTACATTCACTTCAAGAGTGAGAGGGAAGATAATGTCATCCGTCCAAACTCAAAACCAGGAATTATATAATTGCAATCACCACATGTTATAGTTCCTTATCTTTTTATCCGTTTGCATTTTTGCCGAGATGATTTCCGTATTGACTAACATGACATGACATGAAGTACAAAATAAGCACCGCTTATCACAATCACACAGCACACTACAAATCCAATCTGATCATACGAGTAAAAAGTAATAGCACAATTAAAATTTTTAATTTACATTTAAATGTATATATTTAGCTAGGCATGTTTGTAGCACAAGCACACGGAAACTTTGGCTTTTTTTTAAATTCAGGAACACCTGTCTCCTTTCCTAATAATGTTTAAAATATATTTTAAACATATGTAAGGTCCATTCGTACCTGAATACCTGATGTACCTGAGTGAGTGAAGGAATGCTACAACCCTTTCTCCTCAATAAGTAACCACTTTTTCATCTGCCCACATCACTTTTTCACATCCTTTCTGCATTGTTTCTGATGAATTCTTTCGAGTCGGGATAGCTTCAGGCAATTTTCATAGAGACTCATGCACGGACTATGTCTATCTGCTTACGCCAACAAGTTAACAACCCAACCAAAGCCAAGCTTCCTTAATCTCTTTAGTTAGGCTTCAATCACATTCACATTTTTTTTTTGCTTTCGCAATTGCAATCGTAACAGGCGCAGGCTTCTCTACTAATGTTGCTCCTCCGTTGAAGAAATGCAAATGTTTTAAGAAGACGAAGTCAAGAAAAATTTTGCGTGAGAGTGGTAGATGGACAAGTTTCAGAGAAAAAATATGATTGCTCTTACTTGCATATTACGTAAGATTTTCTTGCATGTTTCTATTTGTATTGATATTTACAATTACAACAAAGAACACAGCTTGGCCTGAACCAGAGCAAGAGCAGACGACCACAAGTTCAGATTTTTCAGTTCAAATCCTCATGCATTCCACATCCTTTTCAGACACTATTTTTCCTTGTGAACTAAACTCTCCATATTTTTGCACCCTCCAAAATCTTTTCACAAAAAAAAATCCTCCTTTTTTACACGCTTAATTCACAATTTGCTTTTTACAGATTTATTTTGTCAAAATTGTTTTCCCCTTGCGATGCTAAGATATTGAGAGTTTACTCATATCTTACCCTAATGTAGTTTTTATTACATAATCTTATGCTAACTTAATAAATCCATTTACCCCGACCCGACCAAAAAAAATCTTTATGGGTATTTTTTTTGCAGCAACTGCTTCACTGGACTGATTGTGAGAAAAGAGAGTCGTTATGATCGCAACGCAAATCATCTTTTTCTTATTACACAAATTATTATTAGCTCGACAGAAGTAGGAAGACTACTGACGAAGAAAAGAAGTTGACTGATAGGACATGAACTGAAACACGCGGATTTACAATTTAACCCTTTTCTCTTGGAAGCGTGTGATATGATAAGGCAATGTTATGTTATTGGGCATTCATTACAAACGAGATAAAAATGAAGTTGAGTTGAGAAACGTGCCATATCCCTCTCTTCCAGAAAAAAAAGGGAAATGAAAATGAAGAGAAGTGATTATGATTATGGTGAATCCTCTCGTCTTATCCCTCTATTTATGTTTCGATGTTATTACGTCTGAGTTAAATTGAATGAGGATGAGGATAGACATGATGAGATGACTAATATGTAATACTTTCTAAGAGACTAGGCAAATTCATTTTTTTTTATCTGGACCTGACTTGGATTGGATACGGGTTCTCCTGCTAATTTATATGGGAAATAGCACTACCGTTATTATTAAAATGGGGATAATAGGGCTTCAGAAGGAGGCACAAAATAAATGAGTTTTGTTGAGCAGGTGCAAAGATTCTAAGAATTCTTCCAAATGAAATGAAAGGGAAAATTGACAGACGTAAATAACCCAGATAATATGCTATTCATTATATCTTCATTGAACCAACAAGACAAGACATTTGTCTCGGACGGATACCTCATTTCACTACATGAGTTTAGCTCATACGGGATAATCATAAAAGAAAATTGTTTGGATGACCTGACATGTCAGAGCGTGTAACACTATTTAATTAAGTGGAGCAGATGTATTCAATCTTTTTGACATGTATCAATCTTATCTACACAGAAACTGAATTATATGTTTTCATTTTCGAGCACCACGCATGGCATGGAATTCTAAACGTATTGGCAAACTTGTAAAAAGTAAAAAGTCAGTTTCCAAGGTCATTCATTGATTTCCTATAACTTTCGACTTCCAACAATGCTTTCTAGTTCCTAATTTGCAAACTAGCACAAAAAAATCCTAATATTTTTTTTCGACTCCCACCCAGAACCTGGAGCATATGCAAATTGAATCCATATGTAAAAGCATTTATATTCCAATCAAACACTTCATCTCATCTCATCATGGCTGCTCTCGAATCTCGGACAATGTCCGAAGGTCACCAGCATCAACGAACAGAACCTCTGCTTTTGAGACCCACCACCTTACCCCATGGACCAGGACCTGTTGACCCAGGCGCAGCTGGGGAGAGGGTTGACTTGAAGTCAAAACCGTTAACTGTGATGCAGAAACCTTTCCCGCCAATCACTCCGATTCCTTCTACTGTTGAACTGGTTCAATCTGCATCTCAGACGTTACCCATTCCAGAACCAAGGAGCCAATCCTCTTGGTCTGCTATATTTCTCATGTAAGCGTTTAATAAATTTAGCGGAATGCATGCACAAATCTCATTCTCATTCCACCTTGGTTAATTAAGATTTAGGTAATTTCTCCTTTCTAGAGTGGTATTCATCTACACTCTCTTGTTTTACATTTCCAGTTCCCTCCGACTCTCTTTCTACATTTTCATGCTGACCATGACCATCGGACTGACCTTGGCTGCTTGTAAATTCACTGAGATTTGGGATCCTTGCAAGTTTATCTTCATGAATACAACTGAATGCACTGTCAGCAGCTATTTCAAAGGTAAATCGAATTTAACTTCACTTATAATTTAGCGATAATTTACCCACAATTCAATTAATTTCAAGGGATGATATACCATACTGACTGTACCGAGACTCACGCTTGCGTTCTGCCCGGATTTGATAGCGTCATTCACCAGCAAGGTACTCACTTGTGTTTGTCTAACAATTTTTGAGTTTGTGTTACATATTAATTGATTTGTATTTATGCATGTAATTCTAAAGGATGGTCCCTTTACAAACCCAATATCACTACAACCACTGGAACAGTCATCTTCCAATAGTCTTAAACTTCCGGGTTGAAAGAAAGATTACATTATTTTTGTACTTTAATCTAATATTGAATACGAAACAATCATTTTTAACTGTCAATTGTCGATACTGTTTTTGGAAATCGCTCAATAAATTCAATCTCTCTTGAAATACATGATTTTTTATTTATTCAGTACATAGTTGGATTGGAACTAATTTAAATATTCACGAATAATAATAAAAGTGCGGCTTAGTCCTGTGGGTAGATCACTCCAATTTGCTTGCGAATTGATTCCTTAATCTCAGCAATGAGGATGGTATCGTCTAGGGACATGTGCGGACTTTCCGTTAAACCTTCGAAATAGAACAAAAATCATTAGAAAACTGGATCAGAGATACCTGAGTTCAAATTATTTAAACTTTAATTTTACCATTGAATATGCATCTCCTAACTTCTTGGCATTGATAAGACAATCCTGTGCTGTTCCAAAAGTTAAACTTCTTTTCCGTCGGGGGTAATGGAAATTCTAAAATCTTGCCATCAGGCATTTCCAATTTGTTAGCAGCCCACATTGGAAAGTGTAGCTTCATGCTTCCCTTCGTCCCAACGACCAAAGCCTCACTCGGTAGATTGACCCTGCTGTGGGTCATTGTTGTAGCGGTCTTCCCTTTTGGAAAGATTATGGTGGCGC
>JAHZMX010000170.1:0-61724 GCA_027743895.1 Seira musarum
CATCTACATATAGCCTCTGGATTTGTCGCTTCTAATTCAGTCATAGATTTGTTTGTTTTTGGAATTTTTTCCACATCTATGCAGTTATCATTACCATAGTCTGAGATGTACGTTTTGTCCAGTTCAATATCAGTTTTACTCTCCTTTAAGCTTTGAAAATCAATGTCTTGGCCACCATAAATTAGTTCCAAAACACTTGACTTCAACCGATAGGTTTCGCTATTATCACCGACTGTGAACTCAGCGCTGAAAGAAAAAATAAAATTACTACATATATAAATTTTGAATTGATAATATTGATAAATTTAAATTATCATAGCTGAGTTGGATTTTTCGTAATCTCACATTAATTGCAAATGTTTTGGACGTAAGTCTTCTTTAGTCTGAAATATTTTGTCCTCAAAAAGTAGCTGAATTACTTGAGGTAAATTTTTCTGCGAACTAGCACCACTGCTACTATCATCGCTGTTACTACTACCAGTATTAACGGAGAGCCAAGCTGGTTTCTGTCCGGGAAATGCAGTTTTTTCGGGTTCTTTAAGCTTGACACAATCATGCTGAATTGGGTTCATTGCATTAAAAGTTGGACGAACAGACAAAACATTCAAGTTGGGACTCTTCCATGGAGTACCTGGTTGTTTAGTGGGTCTGCCATCGGGTTTTTTGTCAGGCGTCTTACCGTCTTTGTTGTCGTCGGTCGTCTGACGTTTTTGGCGACGATATTTGAGACTTATTAGTTTGTTGTTTCTACGTTTGCGGTTATCATTTTTGTTTTCGTCAGGCTTGTCTCCGCTAGGGTTGTTACCAGAAGGCTTGCTTCCACCAGGCTTGCTACCGCCAGGCTTGTTTCCGCCAGGCTTGCTACCGCCAGGCTTGTTTACGCCAGGGTTGCTACCGTCAGGGTTGTTTCCACCAGGCTTACTTCCGCCAGGTTTGTTTCCGTCGGGATTACTTCCGCCCGGATTGGTTTCGTCAGGTTCGTTTCCTTTGGGGTTGCTTATTTTTAAGTTGGTGCTAGTAAAACATTCTCTGACGCCTTTGTTAATTGTAAGGCGGCCATAGGGATACCTGTTAGATGTGTAACAAATTAGGTAACGAATATGACTAAAGAAGGGACTTTCACGCACAATTAATCAGGCTTATCTCGTTTGCATCTTAGTAGCATATACAAGCATTTTATCATGTAGATACTAAAGTACTTTGATTCTTTACAACCTGGCTTTGTAAATTATGAGTAGAAAATGCAAAATAGTAAATAAGGAAACATTACAGACCCATTCTCATTGATTGCCACAAAGGATACGTCAATGGTTTTTAAGTTGGAACAAGTCGGAGTAGCCTGCTGCATGAAAACTGCTCCAAGTTTTTCTTTAGTATGAGATTGTGCACACTGGATAAATTTTAATTCGTAGCAGGACTTTAAGTTTTGAGGAAGATCGGAAATATCCTTTGTTGGGGGTGGAATGTTCGGGGTTTCCCAAGTTGGACGGCGGTATGGTTTGGTACAGCTGCACATTTGAGAAAATCTGAGGGGCTTGGTAAAATAAAATAATTTATTAAAAATCATTTAATTGTCATATTTATTTGAAAATGCATGTTTCTAATTTCTGCAGGCAGGCATACCCAGATTTTCTCTGTTGTTGTCGTAAGCTCAGTAGTAGACGTAGTAGTAGTTGCTTCAGTAGTAGTAGACGTAGTAGTAGTTGCCTCAGTAGTAGTCGTTTTTTGTGTCGTCGTTCCTCCAGTTTGACCCTGTGCGTCGATAAAATGAAAATCAAGTCCAACAGCTACCACAGCTATCCAAATTATGAGTCCCATATTTGCCATGAGCTTGCTGAATAACAGATTTAGTTAAATCGAAGCAAAGTTGTTGCAGATCTTCTCCATAAAATATTTCGGTTTTCACTTCTCCACTTTTTCATCGCATGGGATTCTGTTAGATTTAGAAGAAAANGTAGTAGTCGACGTAGTAGTAGTTGCCTCAGTAGTAGTCGTTTTTTGTGTCGTCGTTCCTCCAGTTTGACCCTGTGCGTCGATAAAATGAAAATCAAGTCCAACAGCTACCACAGCTATCCAAATTATGAGTCCCATATTTGCCATGAGCTTGCTGAATAACAGATTTAGTTAAATCGAAGCAAAGTTGTTGCAGATCTTCTCCATAAAATATTTCGGTTTTCACTTCTCCACTTTTTCATCGCATGGGATTCTGTTAGATTTAGAAGAAAAAAAATTGACGTTTTATTTAGGAACAATTGAATTTGGAATGGTTTGCTGATCAAGTCCTTTGGAGGTGTCTTTGGTTGGCTAACTAAAGGCATCGTTTAAATATTGGCACGCTCTTGTCATTCTGATTGGTTATGTTTAGTGGATACCTACACCGCTGGCGCCTGATTCAGTGATTCATTTGTTTAGAAACTGGTCATAATGGAACACTCAAGTCTAAAAAATTGTCCCTGCCTATTTATTAATTTTTGTCGGTAAAAATAGCAACGTGGCATTAGTGGCATATTGCCAAAAACAAAATTCAAACGTTTTGATCAACTTTTACTTTCCTTATTAAATTACCCGTATTTTGACAAAACCGCAATTCGAAGTTTTCGGAAATTAATTATATATTAGATATTAGCACTACCTGGACAGTTATTATTATTGTATTTGTATCAATCGATTCAAAGTATTTGACCCAGGAAAGGACCACTTCTAAAAAAAATTGCAACGTTCTACGTCGCAGGTGCATAACAAAAATCGGCTTGTTCGACTAGACCAGATAGACTCGATACTTGCTCCAGAGAGCGAACTGATGGAATTAGCGGATTTTACTTGGAAAGTCAGATTTATGATGACTAATACATATATATGACTATTGTTCGAAAGTTAATATGTATATCGTTAAAATGAATTGAGTTATACAAAAACAATTTATTACATAGCTCAGCATAGTTAAGCGTGTATGTATTGAGATTGATTTTTCGTGTGTCTGTCCGTCCGATTGATAATTCTCGAAGAAGGTCACCGATTGACCTCAAATTCAAAACAATCCTTGCGAACTGAGGACGAACCCTATTTCTTTTCAGAATTTTAGGTCATTATTTACCGCAGTGTCAACGATTAACTTTTATTTTCAAATTGAACATATGGCTTGTGATAACTTATTCGCAAGCCCATGAAAAACTAAGCGACTGGGAATTTGAAATTTCGAATTTTTTTTAACGGTCAACGGCAGGAGGCCGTTTAAATTATTTTTTTTAAAATAAAATATATACCTTGTGATAGCTCATTTGAAAACCCTTGGAACTCTGAGCATAACTGTTATTTTTAGCTGTTTTGAAACTTGTTAACCGTCCACGGCAGCAGACGTTTCCTTTTTTCCTGCAACATAGCTAGTGATTCATTTGATTGGCTATTCAAACTTTTCATTCATTTCACGCTGTCATGACTTTATATGAAAAATTCGTGGGATCAAATGAAAAATAAAAACTGCATATTGCCATTATTGTAACTTGAGTTCGAGAGACATTGTAACAGTATTCTGAGACAACTTTGTCGTTTGTAACACTTTAACAGCTACTTTATCGCTGTTTAAACAGCTTTATTTGTTTTCCGTTTTGTTCAATTAATTTAACGCTATACATATTTATATATCTAGCTAGCAATAACGGTTGGCATCAAATGAATTTTGACAAACTTCCAAGTAATCCATTTATTCCTTGGTTTTCCTTCGACCGTGTATAATGGGGTTTATTAATATTCAATTCTATTCGAGTTCCAAAAACATTTACTACCTACCTACAAGCATTCCAAAACATTATACATTTCATTTCCCAAAAATAGGGGCAATATGAGAAAAGGGAAGAAAATAAAAGTTGTTCGTTTGATTCTGATTGAGGGTATTGGTACCATATTATATTATAAGGTGACTCCAAATCCAACATTTCGAATTTCAAAATTGATTTTCTCGAGAACCGGGACCAGTGGTCGGATTGAACTCAAACTTGGGATGTGCATTTTCATCTATTGAGCTAAGCTAAGTAATAAAAATGGGACCTCTAAAATAATATTGGGACAGTCAAACCCATCAGGAAAAGCAAAACACCGGGGGTGACAACATAATCAGATTGTTCTATGTTCCATTACATGAGAAACGAACGAGAGATGATCCACTTCATTTGAATTAATAATATATTATTATGTATGTGCATGAAGAACCCGGCATATATACAGTTAATTAGTAAGTTTGCAAACTGCAAAGATAAAACCTTTGGATTTGAATTGATCATTTTTGCTAGCTGTTGGAGTAACAGAAAAAAATAGTTGAGTCTTGAGTAAAAGGAAAATGGTTTCTGCTTTTCGAACAGCATTGCAGGGCGTTGGAGGTGTTGACCGTTCGAAAGTAATTGCAATTTTGGCATTGTATTTGTCATTTCCATCTTTAGCGTATAATAAGCAAGTTTTTGTGTCGGCAGGTGATTACGCTTCCTTAGGCAGAGAAGATAGCAAGGGTAAGGAAGAAACACCAGTATCAAACCAAGTGAAAAACTATTTTAGAAGCGAAATATTTGTAACAATAAAGGACGCCGTTGTTATGATTCCTTTAATTCCATCATTCTAGAATCGTCTGAATGTGGTTCAAGTGAAAGTTCGGAAAGCTGTAGAGGCAGAATGGCCCAGGAATTGCTCCACGTAGATTTTGAAGTGCATGGAAAAGTACAAGGTAAACAAATATGTTTTTTTTTACATTAACTTTCTTTGCCAAACTCCTGCGCCTTAATTTTACTTTTTGTTAATCCTCTAGGAGTATTTTTTAGAAAGGTGAGTAAGATTTGTCATTTATGGATATGATATAACATGTAGGCAATTGTATTTTCTTTTTCAAACATTTATTATTTGCTTCTTGAAACCATAACCGACGTATAGATTGTATTATTGCGTGTCTGATTATTATTTAAAGTATACTCAAGAGGAAGGAAATAAGCTAGGATTACGTGGATATTGTCGAAATACTAGTCACGGAACAGTATCAGGAGAAATAGAAGGACCTCGTTCCATGGTTGACCAAATGTAAGTTAATTGTTTGATCAATGGCGCATGGATTATTTTCAATTTTGTTTGACATTTAAACTTTAATATTGTGGTTTATGCTCATATAGGCAAGATTCTTGTTTGGCATCGACTCTTTGTCCCATTTTTAATTTCATACCGTTATATTATTTTTTTTTGCAGGAAACATTGGCTTCAGTACACCGGCAGTCCTATGTCCCGAATTTCGTCTGCAAATTTTATGAATGAGAAAGTTATAGACTCTTACTCATTTTCTCCTGGATTTGATATTAAAAGAACTGTATGAAAAAGAATCTCATGTTTAAAATCGCAAATGATGTTGGTAAAAACATGTAGTAGGTATTTATTTAAAAAATGATGATGTATATATTTATTTTTAAAAGGAAAAATGTTACACATTTTTATCATCAAAACTTCGGCAGAGCAGAATAATACACACAGAAAATCATTTGTCATATTAGTTTTTAAGTTTTAGGTACTACGAATTCTTCTCCCCTTACAGTTCATTTGGTATGTTAATGTAATAAATTATTTATTCAAAGTCCGAACCGAACGTATTGTTACAACTATGTACTTAAATCAATAAAATTAGAATGATTGTTTTAGAGGAAAATATTATTGAAGCTCGAAGCAAACGCATTTTACTAATTCTCTGATTTATTCATTGTCTTTGTCGTGTTATGTTCTTCATTGCTATTTGGCTTTTCATTTTATTTGCTCAAAATATATTTCATTATTCATTACTGACTCTGACTATCTTTTGAATTTGAATAAAACTTGCCAATACATAGAACGAAATGAGTCTGCTTGCTTCCGATTATTGCTTGCATTGCGTCTTGCGGCAACCGTAAGCAGTAAGCACTGAGCCTGAGCACGAGCACTAACGAAAATTGCTTTGCATGCATGAATGTATTTACCAGACTACAGATGTTGTCATAGAAAAATCATTTTGTGGTGCAAGAGAGCGGTAAGAGTGTAAACCATGCATGTTTTCAGGTTGGAAAAAATTATTTCGTCCAGTATATTATTCACGGGGACGAGTTCTCATCAAATCGTCTATTTGACTTGACCTCGGTTAGCATTTAAATTATTCACAGTGGTAGCGCTATATCTCAATCTCTCTGTAGATTAAAATTCATTACTAAAAATACTAATTACACTGTAGTTAAAAAAAATTCAATCAGTCAGTCTGTTTTAATCGTATTTTTCTTAACGTAATTCGGCGGTATCTAATTTGTGCGTCGTCGCCATTTAGTGAACTGTCACTGCATTGCGTGAACCAGAAGTAATCGAGAATGTCATTGCCACTATCTCCCAAAAATATTACTAGCGGCCTCCCTAAGTCGAAAGACAAAAAATTTGGGCCTAACGGCAAAAATGTTCAGAAGAAACAAGTGGAATCTGCTGAAAAGACCTCTGCTACTACTGAGGTTGGGGTTGGAGCGTCTGTTTGCGTGGAAGGGATGAGCGCTGCAGAGTTGACGATGGTGAAAAGACTAGCAGGAAATGACCCAATAATCAGAAAGAAAACGCTTCGGAAGTTAAAGAAGTGGTTGAACGTCTTAGCCCAAAAGGTCCCTGACACACCCGGTATGTCTTTTTTTATGTTCTACAATTTTACGTTTAAATAAGTGATTCTTTTAACTTCTGACGAAAGCTTGTTTGCTGATTAATTTATTGAATTATGTATTTGTAGAGTGCAGATCCATGATTGAACCCAATTTCATTCGAGTTTGGAAAGCATTGTTTTATTGTATGTGGATGGCGGACAAACCTTTGCCGCAGGAACAACTTGCTGATCAATTATCAGACTTGCAGATTATTTTTGCCACAAAAAATTATCCTTTTCTATTATTCGTGGAATGGTTTATCAGAACAATCGCTCGGGAATGGAGTTGGATTGACAAATTCCGAATAGACAAATTCATGATGGTAACATTTGACATTTATTCAATCGATCCGTTAATTTTAAAGAAACAAGAATGTCAAGTTTGAGTTTAGCCTGTATGAACAACTTTCAGCTATTTCGCCGTTTTCTAAGAAAATCTCTTCTAGTGATTGCGCAAAAGAAGTGGCACAATGATATACTGGAGGGGTACCTTAAAATAATTTCCACACACATCTTCAATCGAGGACCTGTATTAAAACGCAGAAAGGATCAGTCATTTGCATCGCCTTTAGAAGTTAATGCTCCAGTAGGACTTCAGATTCACTTCGTGGACATCTTCATGGAAGAAATTGCAAAAGTTGGAGGCGAATCAATGAAGTTTCAAAAGCTTTTGAAGATTCTTTCCATTTTTATTCAAGAGCTGTGTTACAATTCCGACGATAGACTTTTGGATGAAATTCGTGAACGGATATTTCATCACTTGATGCGCCAAAGTGATGTGGGTATCGATTACCAAGATCAGTTAGCATACGGAGACATGGAGATGATTGTAAGTTGATTTCGACATTATTACATTTATTTACTTTAACTACCTGCAAGTGCAAAAAAGTTAATCTGTATTTATTAGGACGAAGAGGAAGTTGAAGGTGACGAATTGGACTTGGACACAGAGGATAGCAATTTCCTTCTTGAAGATGATGATAATGATGAAGTATTTGAAAACGATGGACCTCTTGATCCACGAGCTGGGGCTGTTGATGTCATCTTACCCCAACTTGACGTAGATTACGGCAAACTGTATCAAAAACTAGTTGAGCATGGTGGTCAGAAAGACGTTAAACTGAAGAACAGAAGAATTTTGTATAGCTTAGCTTCACAGTAAGTCATTGAATCATTTTGCTGCTTTTACCAATTAGTTTGGTTCATATGTTTTTAATATTGTTTGAGAGAGGAAATGACTTACAAATCAAGATGGCTTTAATATTTTTTTAGGTTCAAAGAATTAACAGAGGGTAAATATCCTCTAGCTTTACCAGAGGATGAAACCACTGGATCTGCTATTCCACGAAAGGAAATCGACAAAGCTGCGAAACGACTTATTCAGGAGGAATCAGCCCCAGGTGAAGGTAAACGAAGGAAAACAAAAAAGGAAAGGAAACGAGAGGCAAAAAGAAAACTGAACGCCAATAGTACTTTTGAAAGTGTTGGAAGCGAAGATGACTCACAATTTATTCATGATGACGAGCTGTTAGATCATGTAACAGACAACTATATGAGTTACTTAGAAAATGAAGTTGAATCGAAATCGGCTGCAGTCGCAGGTTTGAATCGAGAAAATGAAGCGAGTGATCAAGGTGAAGACAATTTGGATGGAGACAATACTGTAAAATCAACCAAAAAAGGAAAAACAAAGAACGACAAAGTCAAAAAAAGAAAGTGGAAAACCGAAGTCGAGATAGAAGCAGACGAAATTGGAGACATGCCTACCTCTAGCAATGTTCAAGAAAAGGAAGTCAATGTTGATAGTGACTCAAAGCAAGAAGAAATAATATTAATTAAAAAACCGAAATTAGGAAAATCCAAGAGAAACTCTCTTTCATTGTTGGAAAGTATTCATCAGACCACTCCCCTGAAAGGGAAAATTCGACGGTTAACTGAATTGCATACCCCTAAAAACAAGTCCAGTCCTGCAAATCCTAGTTCGGCAAAGTCCTCAAGTAAGAGAGTCAGCTTTGTTTTAGCAAGAAATAAGGAACATGGTAAGTAGAAACACGTGCTATTTAGAAAACCATTTTATTATCTTTTCTTTTAATATGCAACATTAATTATTTAGATCATTCGGATTATCCAATGTCAATCGCACGAAGTCCAGCCATCCCATTTGATAAGAACAAGCGCCCCAACTGTGGTTTGCTGAAGTCTCCGGGAAACAATACGCCGAAATCTACACCTATCAAACGAGCTACTGCCCTTGAATTTTTCTAAATCACTCGTATCATACTTTCCTTTCCGTTTTATTGATGAAACAAAAATTTTCTAATTATGCATTATATGTACTACTACTACTTTATAATCGGACAATGTTATTTTCATGGTTCACGTTCGTAATCGTAATTTTTTGCTGAAAGCAATAAACGTGTGGAGTTTTTATAAAACATCTTGTTACACTTGTTGACTTATCGGTATATGCTTTAATAGGAGATTTAATTGGTAAAGCACTTGAAGTTGAAATGCGCGAGTTGTTCAACTTATCATCTCGACAGAATCATTGCGTACTGCACATATTTTTATGTCCCCACTATTCCTGCATGTTCATATAAGTAGGTACTTCAACATTTAAGATAGGTCTGCGTCTGACGTTTTTATTTTCAATCCCTCTTCCCCCGATTGCTTTTTTGTCTTCCTTTCGGTGATTTGAAGTTATTGATTAACAATACTCACTGGTCAATATAAATAAATCATAATGGGTAGAGCGAAGAAAAAAGGGATTGATGCTGATTTATGTGATTCTCAAGTGGAGTACAAATTATGAAATAGTGTGATAATCATGATACCAGGAACCAACCGGATCTTCCCGATTTTTTCTACAAGCACTTAATTGTAGTGGCTCATATTTAAGTGCATACCTAGACAGGAAGTTTGGGTTGTTGAACTTTTCTTTTGTCGACCTAAATAGAAATGCATCATTTTCAGTGTTATTCAAATAAAAAGGTTCATTTCTAGCTTCGATGCATGGTTCCAAGCTAAAGCATTTAAAAATGCTTTGTGTAGGTATTTAGTATAGGTGTGCTGCATTCCAACCAAAGGAGACGATATGATGTATAATGTGATTATGATGCATTTTCGTTGAACCATGGGGCATTATTTCTATTTGACAAACCATTCCGCAAAATAAGTAATGGCATGGGTCGGTCGACCTAACTGAAAGGACGCTTTTACCTCACTATTTGCATTCAATCGCGTAATAATATCATAGAAATATTATATTTCTATTCTAGCTCAAGACTTCTTTTATTATTTCTTGTATCGCATTATTTTCTGCATCGTTTGCCTTACCACCACCACACGTCCACGTTGAAAGGTTACATTAGTTTTGTTATCATCATAAGTATAAGCATCATCAATATCAATTCTATATGTAGTAATCCCCAATATTATCATGACGTCATTTCTTTGAAATACTTATTCTCGTTTGAATTGACCGTTTACTTAATAGAAGCACGCACTTGAGGCGTGCATTTTCTTATGATCACTAATGGTTGTTTGACTTCACAGCTACTATTTTTAACGACTTATTGACTAACTTTACTGTATTCTTCTGCTCGATATTTAAAAAAAATTCGATCAAAAAGCAAACACAAGTAACTGATTGGCTATTTACTCACCTCGTGTTTTCTTCCTTAATATGTACATGATTTCTTTTAAGAATATTTCCCGATAAATCATGTTTTTAGTTTAGGTCTCTAATGTTTTTGTGCGTCGAGTCCACTTTAATCCATGCCTTTTTTGAGGAGAAGAAGATGAGAAACCGGTTGATGACATGTTACCTAACTAAACTTCTGGTAGTTTCTCCATATTTTTTTGGCGTCTACATGCAAAATTTACAAAACCTGTCTTGAAAAAAGGTTCAGGAATTCTGAATTGACGCTAGACATCTGAAGTACCTCTAATTTATCAGTCCGTCAAGAAATCAGTTTTTTGGTTTAAAAAAACTAGAGAAAACCTTTCATTCGTGAAACAGGAGCAGGAGCAATGACTGGTTCAGAGGCTCCGTAATCATAATTGCAAAAATCTCAATTTTGATTGACAGTCGTAGGCAAGCCTCAAGGTCTGAGTAAAATATATGACATCTTTCGCTACCAAGAAACTTGCGCTGATCGCTCTTTCTTTATAATTACATATTCCAGCTCATTTGTCTTGCAATGCCCCAAATTGTATAAGTATTGATTTTACTAGGGAGGATATTAATACCGTTGACACCTCATCATGTATGTTAATATTGTCAATTAATAAAGTAAAGAAGGTATTCAGAATAAATGTATGCACTTCTTTTTCCATGAAAATATCCGAGCCAAGATTCATTTGGTGATTATTTATCATTACATACAAAGTTTAATTAGCCTTGGCCCAACTATTCGCTTTAGGTTGGCTGAAATCCTTTTGAACACTAGCGTCAAATGGTAAACTGAAATGTATTCAGTGGGATTCATTATTGTGAAAATGAAAATATTTGTCGATAAAGACCGGACAGTGAGTTTGAATGGAACATTCACCCTTTGGTAAAGGTAAAGATGGATAGGAGAAAGGGCAATTCAGGCCAGACTTTGTTTCGTGTTCGCTATTATTAACTCGCTTGTCTTTTACGGTAGACTCATGCGCGTGCTTCATCCAACGACCTAACTTTGTCCGACCTTACTGATATCCATGAAGTGTCAAAAGCGTAAAGTTGTACACATTGTGTAGGGAGATAGTCTCTGGTGTAGTTATATACTACTTATTTATTTTTCTGTGGTTTACAGTTTGCTCTGGTATCTGTCGGTATTCCGTATGTAGTAGTAGCTTCTAAAATCTCGATGAAAAGAATACGATTGGATATTCGATATGAAGAAAGGTAAGTGCAAAAAAGAACCAGAGAGCCAGCCAGCCACGAGAGCATGCAAGAACGCTTAAAAGCTTCATGAATGAATTGAGATCCTGACAGTAGCCGGTTGCCCGCCGTAAGCTCACGGCTTGCAAAGTGCAGGCCAGGACCTCATTTAACTACATAATAGATTTTTTTCAAGAATTTTTTAAAAACTATTTCTTCTTAATTTGTTGTTTAGAAAAATTCCGAAGCATAAATATGCAGAAATTAAATTCTATTTGACATTTTCCAAACCCTAACCGAACTTGTGCTGTGAATTGTCCTAATGCCATTCAATTTTTCGTTATCACTTGCCTGTGCTTAATTCATCCCAGAGCAAGGCTCGTTTGATCTTCAATGGAAAGAAATCTATTCTAGAAGACACACACAGATCCTGGTAAGACTACAATAAACTCAATCTTTAAAAAACTACATAACAAATATATGCATCCATTCGTGGTATATATTGCATACCCTATTTTCTTCCCAAACTGTAACTTGCAAGCCTATGGATTCGATTCCGAGAATTGGGTTTTGGTACTTCACTGGACATTAATGAAAAAAATATTTAGGAGGTCAAGCGAAAGTAGCGACATGGATAATAGTGACACTATTATAGTGTCTATCTATTTATTTAGGAATATAATTGGACTGGCATTGAAGTCCAAAGAGCGCAAGTACTAGGTACGTTCTCAACCATCGAGCGTTGCTTTAAAATCGCGACATCCACATTCATAATTAAACCCGGCTGTCCTTAAATAATATTGAACTTGAATGAATGAGTGAATGAAGAACTTGTTTGACTAGGTCTGATTTTTTAAAAATGAGCAATAGTATACTATCATTAATTTATTTCTATGAAAAAAAGGAGTTATGATGGGCTAACATGATGCCTTTTATTTTGATTTACTTCGTGAATGTCACCCAAATTGATTTTACCCCATCCATTTTACATTCAAATCTTCATTTTGCGTCAATTTGTCAGTCATTTGCTGTTCGAAATTCGAAATGATATTTCACCTTAGTTGTAGATGCAGTGAAAAAAAATCATAAAAAGTAATCAATAGAAAAAATATCTAGACATTCTACGACTCTTAACGCCTCTGAAACGTGTCCGAGTATTATTCAAACATTCCGTATCATAACCGACGGAGGAGAGTCAGACACACCACGCCATCGACATCATCAGTTTTATTCCATTCATGCATATATATCTCATTTTCTGCTGGTAAAGTTAATGCTTGCATACATTTTGGTGTGAACAATCAATGAATTAACACTGGAAAAAAGCTATATCATGTTGCCGAATACTAATGTAATGATGAGGTGATGAAAAGTTGATTTTGCAAATATTTTACTTGAACATTTTATCACTTCATAAAAGATTTATATCTCTAAAGTTTAACTAAACTAAAGCATTTGCTGTTTAAAACGAGAATCTTATTCGGTACGACATTCTCCTTATTATTTAATCGCATTAGTACGAATGCGTCAATAGATTTTGTACATCCATTAACAGACATAATTATTATGACCATTTATTTATCGTATAACCGATTCTTGGTATTTCCAGCATTTTTAGCTATTAGTGCGTGGTTTAAGAAATTGTGCCTACATGAATGAGGTTGTACACTGTTCTAGAAATATTTTGGCTAGTGATGAGGTTGAAAGCATGGTACATTTTTTCTTGTCTTTTCACATATCAGGATCAAAGTTCAAACACAATCAGCACATTATTCATTCAGAAGGTGGCAATGAAGCAAGATTTTACGGTTGGATTTACTGCATCCTGTTTGAACGAGAAACTATAATAATAATGACGGGCAACAATAATGTTAGTTTTATGATAGCAAGTCGATTAGGTTTTTCGTTTGGTTCTGCTTTGGAATTCTGGAATAAAACCGAATACCTTGAACGAACTGGATTGGACTGGTTAAGATGCTATGCTAACCATTCCTGTGTGTGTGACAATAACTCAGATGTATACAAAACGCATGATATCATTGTATTGTGCAGAAATAAAAGACTATCGAGATCGAGAGACCAAAAACCACATTTTACAAACTCTAGACCTAGTCATAACGAAACTGTCTTACCGTATCCCATATGCAGGCCATGCACATATTGCATGAATGCATAGGACAATAATGAAAATCTAATGATTGAGGTGGTGAAATGAAAAGGTCATACATTTTTATGGTTCGCAAAATCAGCCGGAAAATTTTGCGAGAACGTAAAGACATCCTAATTGATAGTTAAAATAGAATGCGAGACGTTTTAATTGCTATCGTCTTGATTCTGGGACGAAGAACGTAAGAACAAATTACCCTGACGAATACATAGTCATTGACGATCATTGACCGCCTTTGAATTCAACCTTGCTATTCAACTTTTGACTTTGTGAAAAACAAATAGGTACACCAATGTATATATACGTAGGTATTAAATTGGTACCCAGACATAGATCGACTCTTGAGCCACATTTACGGGGCTAGCTTTTGTTAGATAAACAATTGAGAGTCATCAAAATATATAGATGTTACATTATTAGTAACTCATTTGCTTCATTTCAAGAAACAAAACCCACCCATTTTTCTAAACGATTGGATTAG
Source organism: Seira musarum (assembly GCA_027743895.1). Taxonomy (NCBI): domain Eukaryota; kingdom Metazoa; phylum Arthropoda; class Collembola; order Entomobryomorpha; family Entomobryidae; genus Seira; species Seira musarum. Next base: position 14,183 of record JAHZMX010000170.1, read on the forward strand.
ACATCTATTCAAATCTATTAAAATACTTATAAATATGAGCATAAAGCCAACTTTTGTAATTCAATTGAATTGCCCATTGCAGGGTATTAGCATCACCATTAAGGACCATTAGTTTTTGCGCATTAAAATCTTTTATTATTTAAATACCCACGAGAGATGAAGCGTTAACTTTTGACCCTAAATTATTTGCAAGATTACTAAAAAGCAAACGACATGTGGGAACTTTACGATGAAATATTTGCTGCCATTTATCATCATGCCTATCACATTTTTTGCGAAAAGTCCGCAGAATAGTAGAAGGCCATCAGCATCAACTCATTGCTGCAAATGCATGTAGTACGATTTTGCAAATATTTTACTGGAACATTTTATCACTTCATAAAAGATGTACTATGTGCTTCACTAGTACTTTTTATGCTTATGGTAAAAAATAATTGTCTGCTGCGCACATTTTAGAGATAAAACATCTCAAGCAAAGCTAATGCTAAATAATGCGCCTCCCTGATTCATTTCTAGCATCGTCAAAAGGATGAACGAGACATTTGCTCACACGTGTTGAATTAATTTAAGAGACCCCTGCCGTTTTAAAGAAAAAACAATTGCTAAAAGTAAATATCTCTACAAAGAAATTGTTGAGGTTAAAGTATGAAACGCTGGCCAATCACGATTTAGCTACCTATCTCATTTGGCAAAATTAAATGCCCATAGAAAATATGAACTGACGGTGAGCTAACGTAAAATGAATCAATACTTTAATATAATTACTAATTGACAATTAACATCAGTGTTTTCGTTTACCCCTCAGTTTCTTAAGAACCAATCGATCATATTATTTTTCAAATAAACATGTTTACAGGGTATTGTCCTAGATCGCTACACAAATGCAAATGGGGTTAGATTGCCGGCACTGATATAAAAAATATTTTAATGGAGGATAAAAGGAAAATATTTTGATGATGAGGTCGTTCTTTCCAATAGAATGCAGTAAGCTGATAATTTTCATGGTAAACCCAAGCTTATTGAACATTTCAGCTTTCTTCTCGTAGGAGCAAAGTATGATCGTAGTTCGTAGTATGTAGCGATGATGGTCAGACCATTTCTATTCCTGAGAAATTCACACATGTGACAAGAGCATGGTATTATGTTCCTATTCTCTCTTATTATTACGCGGAAAATGAACACATATTTTAAGCCTACCAGGAAACCCCAACGACAAAATATGGGTACTTTAATACGCTGTAGTGGTGGTGGAATTTATACGGAGGAGAAGAAAAGGACGACTAGAAAGAGACTGAAAAATAAATTGATCTATAAGCTTTCTTCTATATGAAATATCATGACTGCATCACATCACATCACACATCTTACCACAATATGTGAACAAAAACTAAAAGGCTTCTCTCTTACTGGATTAAGTAAAAAGTCGTTAACAGCAGCAGACGGAATAGTATTATATTTTAAAAAAATGAGTTGAAGAGAAGCTTTACTATCCCTTCTTATTTGAAGAAGTCTTTTAACTGCTGTCATAATTGAAGCAAGAGTCATGTTTCACTCAAATTATAGTTCTATTGTCTCTGAGGAAGAAGAGATTTTCGAAATGAATAGGGATGCTGACTGACAACTTCGTGGACAGTAATCGGACGGACATCACTCTTATCTAGTCATAAAAAATTGAGCACTTTCTCCCCTTGTAACTTCTTCCGGACTTGGATCTGTATGTGTAATTGGTTTGAAAAAGTTATTAAGGAAATTACAAAAAGTGTCGAACAAAATAAGTTGAATCAGAAAAGTTGAATCAAATCATTCGTTTAAAAGGTAGGTGTACAAATTAATTCTTACAATTGTGGAATAATGCGTAAGAGGTAAGGCAATAATTATACATGTCATAATGAATTTTAAACGGTATATTAAAGATTCGGGAAATACATTTTCCCATCACGTTAAAAACAAAATTGCTTAATGAGTTTCGCTGGTCAGTTATTAAACTCATAATTTACAATAAATCATGTCGTGCCAATTCACGATATTTTTCTCATTTGCACATTTTCAATTGACACTATGCATCAATTGTCAGATAGTCATTCCCAATTACAAACAAATCGGCAGAGGGTTATACTACAGAGCAATGACCAAAAGTATGTATAGTGAGTAGAGTACCTGTGTGCAAAAAGTTTTATGCACCTGCAAAAATTATAGCAATCAGTAAAATACTTTTACGACGATTTACATTGGAGCGCATTACCTAGCCTAATCATTATTAATTTGCCTGGTTATTTTAAAAAATCACTTTTATTTAAACAAAAAGTAATAATTAAATGGTTTTTATTTTCTTTCTAGATAATTGATTGTAAAAGTCAACATCCTCGTCGCAACTTTGAAGGGATTGGGTCGTAGAAATTACCCGAAAGGTTTAAAATATTGGTCATTATTTTACACTGGTTTATTGGGATTAATTGGGATATCCAAACATAATCAAAATGGGAAGTGAGCTCACGCATCGAGAAAAGAAAATCTACAAAGTCGTTCTCACTGGAGGTAAGCAAGAGCAAAAACGTGTTCTAAGAACTTTTTTCTCTAGTAAATGGAAATACACAAATACAGTGTATTTGAAGAATATGATTTTGATTTCCATTTATCGGTGCAAGGGTCTCATTTTACTGGAGACTTACAGCACTTTGCCAAGCGAAGATCTGTACCAGCGACTTCCCAGTTTTCTGACTATTGTGAAGGAGGTCACTGGAGACCCTCGCTACTCAATGTTTAACTTGAGTTTGAAAGATGGCTGGGAAAACAACAAACATTTCAGCAATCTTTTCTCTGGCTGTCCGAGTCTCGAATATATTGGAAAAAGTAACGGTTCCGTCGACAAGAAAGACAGAGGCAGCGATGACGAACGCAATGAAGACTATTTGGCTTGCTGTGATGAAAAGTCAATGAACCATCACATTGCCAATGGCTGTTCCGGTTTTAACGGCAGTTTGAGCGTCAATTCCAAGAGTAACGGAATTACCAATGGAACAGGAAAATTTAAAGGGATGGAAAATGGACATCAATCTGGCAGTAAAGCTGAAGAAAATGGACATGCTAGAAGCAATGGGAAAATGAATGGCTCCAATATTAGTCACTGAATAGCTTAGAGAACACTTTCTCAAAAAAAAGTACAGTCAAATGCAATAATTTAGAATCTAAAAGATTTGGCTAGATTTTCTGTAGAAAATGAACGACAAAAATGTTAACGACTTCTTTCTGGCTTCAGATTAGTTTAAGTCGCGCACTGCGAATTGGTTAAAGTATCAAGAGAAAACAGGCTACACATTGGTAGAACGTAGACAGTAGTTAGTAATTGGATGGTATTATGTAGGTATACAATTTTTATTTCATAAGAACATTATGTATCTCTCTGTGTATGTTCTCTCTTTACTCTGAACTAATTAGCGTGTACTTCTATTCAATTAAGTATTTTCAATTGATTCATGTGCAAGTCTGTTATTTTCAATCCTGCGTCTTCGAAAGTTGTGCGACGACAACACACTGGCGACAACACAAGTTCAATCAATAAAATAGCGTCCTGCCTTCCTTATTAACAATAAAACCAATTTATAAAATATGTAGTACATAATTTGAAAATCTTATTTCGCCCCTAAATACCAGTTTCGATTTGTTATAATGTGTGCAAAAATAAAATAAATGTCTAAACAAATAAAATAAAATGAATACATGCGATTATACAAACAATTCGAATACGTTTCAGCAATTTATAAGAATATTAATTTGTCAGTCCAACACGAGAGTTTTTTGCATAAAGAAATTGTACGTGATTGCATTCTATCCCCGAAATTATAATTTTTTAATTTATTACAATTATTAAATGCCTGGTAAACGTCATGCAGAAAGCAAATACTATGATGATATGACAAAATTGAAAAACCAAAGTGAAACGACTTCGCAAAACATACAAGTTCATGAATTCCTTCTACAACTTAATTCCCGGCAGAGCATTATGCTGGACAACCATCTCGACTCAAACCTGTGCCTCTTTCCTTGTAGTTGTAGTTTCAGATCAGCTACCTACCCTCGTCTTGCTCATTGTTTCTTTTTCATTCAATTTCGTGCACCCATGTCCCCCCATGTGCTCACTGCTATATACACTCGCAAAAGCAACCAAAACAAAATAAGCGAATCGAAAAGGCACTTGCTTTTCCATCCTGGAAAATATTCCAAAATGAACTGACTGAAACCTTTAAAGTTAATTTTTTTTAAACCAAACAACCCCTTGAAATTTTGATTTAGTAGTGTAAGTTAAATCAATCAATTTCACATTAAAGTGCAGTGTCTCAACTATTTTTTTCAAAGTGCTTTCTCCAAAACCAAATATGAATCATTCCAGGAGGACAATATTTAAATCATTGACTTTCAAGTCCTGTTCTTGCACATGTAATACTAGACTAACCGAGTTCACTTTTTTGCAATTCAATCGGCGTTTTTCACAGTCCGGGTCCCTGGCGAAAAAGAAAGATTTCGAACGAGAGGAAAAGCTCCCTGGTATTTACTGCATTCTTTTAATGTGTGATTTAAATGTCAATTATAGTTTGACAATTTTGAGAGGATCTGTGGCATATTCAACTTGCTGTCATCATAATTTCCTTTAGTGTACGACTTTGGAAAGTTTCATCCGGAAAAGAAGAGGCTTTATGTTTTTGGGCAAGCCGGGCTTGGCGCCTTAGGACTACAAAATTTATTAATGCCTCGAGAAAAACATCATAAACAAATGTTTTTCATGCAACGACCAGTTCGTCATCATTTTGGAGATACACATCGCGTCAAAGACATAGCGGCTGGACATGGATTTACTTTAATCGTAGTGAAACCGGAAAAGGAAGCTCATCATGTCATTTTTGGTTGTGGAAATAATACCCGATCTCAACTAGGTTCCAATTGCGATAATACTATTTAAACTAAATGATTGACCCGATGTAATAATAAAAAAAAATCTGTTAATACCTACGTTTTTCCTGTATTATTTTTAGGTTTTCAGCCAGGTAGAAAAGACAATCCCTTGAGTTGTTTGATAGCTCCTGTACCATTGCCCTTACCTCTTGATAAGACATCTAACGTGCTAGCAGTCGGAGCAGGAAGAGGACATTCAATAATTTCTGTCGAAGGAAAAGGTTTGATAGCTTTAGGTGATAATTCATTTGGACAGTGCGGAAGGAAAATAATTAAGGACGAGGAATACGAGGGGTCAAAATATATAACCAAACTACCGCGTTTAGGAACTACCCATGATTATGATGTTACTCAAATAGCTACAAGATTTGATTTAAAGTAATCAAAATTAAAAGCAAAATCTGAAAAAAATACAATTCACAAAATACTAACGTAAAACTGATTCCAAATTTTTCAGTGTTTGTCTAACTCGAATGGGTACAGTTTATACCTTCGGAACAAATGGTGTGGGCCAACTTGGAAGAGGAAAATCTGTCACGAAGCCATGGATTCCAGATGAGGTCAAAGGGGATCTACAAGGTGTGTTTGTGAAAAAAGTTGAAACGAATGGCTCCAGCGTTTTGGCAGTTTCCGGTAAGCTTTTTGACTGTCTATTTATGTATTTGTAAATGATCCGATCACTCTTCAATCTACAAGTACAACACTATTACTGTTAGATAAGGGTGAACTTTTTGGATGGGGTTCCAACGACTGTGGCCAAATCAATCCCTCTGAAGGCTCCAATATTTACTATGAACCTGTCCATGTAAAACTTCCACGTAGAATGGGAAAAATAATTGATGTCGCAATGGGGAATATGCATACATTTATTTTAAGCGGTAAGATACTCCTATACATTCCATGATAAAATAATGCCTTTACCGAGGGTTACTTCTGTTTAGAATTTGGGAACGTCTACGTCTGGGGAACCGGAGTTGCATTAGGATTAGGACCAAAAACAGTATTCGTTAAATCTCCAACCCTTATGCCTCCACCGTTATTTGGCCGAAATGAATTTAATCCAGATACATCTGTTGTCAAAATATCTGCTAGCTCAACTTTTGCAGCTGCCGTTAATTCCAGAGGAGATCTGTACACTTGGGGTCAAAATAATAGTGGATGCTTAGGATTAGGAAAACTGAAATGTGGACACCAGTTCTTTCCATTCAGGGTAAAAAGAAACAATCAAGTCCTTTCTCAACATTATTTATGAATATGGCTTTTGCTCTTCCAAGTTTCCATAACCGACAAATGTTTTTACCTTCTTTATTAGGTGGCCTTAGGAGTTCCAGTACACAAAGTTCGACTAGGAGCGGATCACGTTGTACTTATGACGAAGGGATCTCACTAATATTTATATCAAGAATGTTTTTAAAATAAAAGTCATTAAAAAAATAATCATAACACGTTTCAATCAAGACGTTTTTGTCGTTCGCCAATTTACATAGTTACATTAGAGCATAATTAAGTTTACCCGTGCTTATTTCCAATTTCCTTTAAACATTCAATGAAATCTAATCACGTTGCCCATGAGAAAGTCCACGAACAAGCTAGCTAAGTGTTTGCAATAATAATATGTTGGTATTTTTTTTGTAAGATCTCTGTTGTTGCTTGATCAGAGCACGTTCCAGCATAAACACTCGCTCGCATAGGAAATGTGCTGGTCTTGTTTACCTGATGAGCCCATTTTCCCATCCTCATGTACCAGAAGAGGAGATGAAAGTTTATCAATCTAGTTTTGCTCATATCTTGTGTTCTTATTGGACGCCTCAAATACCTTGGAACCTGACCCCGACCCCACGTACACATGGCAAATTCTTTTAGAAGACTTATGCCACCGCCTTCGTTTGAGTTCACCAAGTTTTCAATCAAGTGTTTGGGAGGAAATCACAGAGGACGAACAAGTTGTGCTAAAATATTCGGATTTTCGGCGTCAATAGCAGCTTTTGGGTACGGAATTAAAGCGTTTGGAGAAGAGCTAAAGAATATTAGACCACCAAAATTTTACTTTAATCCTAAAATACCAAGGATAGAGCCATTAGCAAAAACGCTGGTAAAGTTTAAGCCTTTTGACGGAAGCCGCTACTTTCCCATTCCTCTAGTTATACAGGTACGGCAAAAGCGAATAATCATTACTAATTTAAACGTTATGAACGCTTCATTATGAACGTTTGCTTGTTGCATAAATGGAATTAGAATTGGATGTACTGACACGTACAAAAGTGCATAAAAAGTCGCTTACTATCTTTTAACAGAAAAAACCTTGGGACGTTGGCGTTATCTCTGACTGTTATTCAAAAATATTCCGCTTCTTACGATTCTTTGTAACTCCCGTGTCGTGTGAGTCGCAAACGTGTCAACAGCTAGAAGACTCAATTTGCGAATGTATGGCGAAATGCAGAGAACTTAAAAATGCAAATAAATGTAATGGTAAAGCCAATGACACAAACGAAGACTCAAAGGGAGAGGGGAATGACTCGAATGCCAATGCTAGTCCTCCCAATACATCAAATTCGAATCCTTCTGACCCCCCGCCACGTCCAACAAATAAGCCATGTAAAGGTGGTGCTTCGAGATCTGGGTGTGGAGGGAAACCTCCAGCAGATATTGACTTGGACGCAATTTCTAGACAGTTAGGTGGTTTGACACAGGTACGAACATATTTGCTGACTTTATTTAAAAGACTTCGTGGGTTTAAATTGATAAAAGATAAAACTCATCTTCATTCTAGATTGAGTGGGCCCCCGAAACCGAGTTTTCGCATTGCAACTTAATAAGAAAATCGTGCCAAATGGCTGTAGATTCGGTGACTCGAATATTTACGGAGACAGCGTCCGCATATGATGACTATCATGCAGAGTATCGGTATAAATGACGACATGCAAAAAAAACTATTTAAATACCTCAAAATACATGATCTGTACATAATTCACATAGTTTTTGACTATTAGGAGCATTCTTGACACATTGATTGACACACTGGAGGAGAGTCGACAAGCGTGCGGTACTGATCTCGAAGTTATTGAGTGCAAGATAGTTCTTATTAAAGCGAAAGCGGATGAAATGAAGAGGAGAATTAGAGTAAAAATATTTATATTTGCGTGTACTTTCATTTACTAATGAAAGTCGATGATTGCACTAATATTAGGAACCGAATTTTTTTCTTCAGGACCTAGACATGTTTATTGGTAGCTTGGAAAAACTAGGAAATGCATCAGCGGAAGCGGCTTTTATGGCTCACGCAGAGTACGCTAGTGTTGCAATGTCAGAACGGACGAATTCTTTAATGACGGAGGTATTTTTAAAAGCTGTGCATTTTTTTAAATTCCAAGTCCAAATACAAATATATTTACTTATTTGTGATCTCACTTGAAATTTCGATTTCTTACCAGGTAAAACGCTTGAGGGATGATACAAGAGAAAAAGAGAGAGACATGCTTGAGCTTGAGTCTTTAATTATTATAGAGACGGGAAAGAGTTTAAAATAGAATTTTGTGACTAAATCGCTGACGTGTACTTGTACAAAATAAATTTTCTTTCCACTTTCTCAAACCAAAGTCAACATTTTTATTTATAAATATAAATTATTCATTTAGACAAAAACCAACATTAAAAATAGAGAATGATTAGTTTAGTTTCAGTTCAGTCACTTTGTCGTTAGTATTTATATTTACACCAAAAAAATTGTTAAATTATATAAAAATTATTGCTTTCTAATCACGGGCAATGGCTTTGCCACTCCATGAGCTTGAAACTGAGAAAAATCTTGAACTTTCATGTTCCCCGTGATAACACATTTTCGTGCTAGTAGCTCACTGTCATCTCTTCTTCGGCACTGCTTACTCACGAAACAATATTGGGAGTGTCTCTGATAAATCTCCATTAGTTCCAAGTCATCATTCGACGGCCCCACCAAGTAATCACACCAAAATGGTTCGTTATTTTTTGATTTGGCAAACATCGGCATTGACACGCAACACAAAAGTTGACCTTTGAATGTTGTGAAGTGACCCCCCATGTCCATTAAGTCAACATTTGTGTTTTCCCGAAGCATTCCTGTCACAAAAGCATCATCGATGTAGAAGTAATTTGCACTCTGTGAAACTCTCAAAATTTGTTGAATTGCTGGAATCGTGGTCACGTAAGCCCATCCAGAGACATACGGAGGGTAGTTTTCATTTGAGTATTCTTCTGGAGATACAAACCATTTTGAGTCTGAATCTCGATTTACTGGCTGGTTCTGCAAAATTTTTCCATAAATAATGGGACTTTTGGGATCCGATATTTTTTGCGACAGTTTAGTAAATTGCTTGTCCTCGCCAGATAACATGCCATGCAATTGGAAGTAGTCTACAGCAATGTCATCGTCTTGTTTAAGAATATATTCAGCATTCTGGCAAAATGTTGCTGCCCACTCCAGGCCCATGAGATGTTTGTATGTCAGATTTCTGTACGACTCGATGAAGTCTCCCATTAAAATATCTTGAAATTCTTGATTTTCTCTGTAAATTTCCTTCATGGTCACATCTGCATACTTTGCATCTTTATGCTGGAAACTCGGTGGGGGCCGAGCTAGGAGGAACAATCGTTTTGTTTTGATGTCACTTAATTGGCTTTGCGGAAGAATTTCCCGAAGAGTTGTGCGTTGTTTCACATCGCCCACAAATGAAGTAATCAGAATAAGCATGAATATCTTTTCTTTTGAATCACAAATCGGGTTGTTGATGAGATAACGGATTTCTGTTCCAAGAATAACACGAGGCACTTCTGTCAATGATCCTGTTAAGGGCATGGGATAAGCAGTGAAAATTTCGTAGTCGCTCACTACGTGTCTATGCTGGCTTATCCCAGTGGCTTTGTCGGAATCCAGTTGGGGCAGGGTAATTTGAAACATTACCAAAATGGTAATTATCACTGCACTTATTATTAAAAAGCATTTTGAACAATTCGCTTGCTTCTGAAGAGCGGCCATGTACGTTCAGAAGAAAATTAGTTGCGCTAATAATGATGGAGACACCCATTTGACGCGATTCTGATTGAGAGCATAAAACGAGTAAGAATTATGAAGATAAAAAATTCTTCGCTTGCAGATTTTTTTTTCGTAAAAAATGGAGTGGGTGACGAAGGAAAAGAATGCATTTGACAGGGCATTTATTTTTCTTGAGGTTTTTAGTCTCATTGGTCTAGGTGAGTTTTCGCGATGTTTTCATCCAAAGGCAAGAGGGTAATGCTCTATTCAACCCACACACGGTTAGAGGACATTTGTAATACCTGAAGGGAAAAGTGCATAACAACGTTTTGGGCTCTTAGAATCTCTTGAAAAGAGAGGAGGCCGCAATAACAGCAACGCAATGAAATGAAAAGGATAATACCTATGTTGAAATTGAAATAACTAGTACCACTTTTCTGCAACTTTACATTCCCAGTGGCAAGAAATTTTTTAAGGTAATGGGGGTGATAATATTATGTCAGTTTGATACATAATGCATGCCGTGAGTAGTGCAGGCATTCAGCGTGAGTGGAATGAAAACCTTTAGTCTAGTATTTGACATACGAGGGAATGATTTCTTTCATGATGACTACAACGGCAGTTACACCTCTGCTTATTTTTCAAATCTCCAAAAATGGAAAATCTGAAAGGAAAACTCATAACTTCTGCCAAAAGCTGTTGTTCTTGTTGCAAGCAACCCGATCATTTGCGATGCTAACGATTTTCAAAGATTTTAGCTAACACCAACTTCATATTATGCAAAATATCAATTGCCAAGTCGATTGTCGGATTGGTTTTGGAGATGGATGTGATTTGCACTGCTAAATTACTTTAAAAGTAAAAGGTATTGATTTAAAAGGGTAATTTGAGATAAGAGTGTATTCTATTTTTTTCTAACCACTACAAACGACTCATACCCGAAGGGCCAAGAGTGGTGGCATTGTGAGACACAATAATAATGCAAGATCAGACACTTACAAACGCTAAGGTTCGTTCAGCAAAATCATAACAGTGGCAATGAATGAAGGGTACGTACCTACACGGCGTTTGTCTTCTATTGAAAATCCAAGTACCATATTGTGTGAATGAGGTTGGATTATTATTAATTACGTTTAATTGTGTGTAGTAAAAAATAAGGCATTATTTAATCTTTGGTGTGTGTCATTTATTTGTAGTATCGGGTTTTTATGTATTTCATTGATAAATATTAACGCTGATATGTTTTGAGAAAAATAAAAATACACTGACACTTCTCAAATGAGTTAGATGGTTGAGCTCAAAGTTACATTCTTTAAAAGGTTATTTAGGTTATATAATAGAAAATTATCGACAAAGTTAGATATTCATCTTAGATTCATAAAGCAAGCTAGTAATTAAGGTACGAGTCTCCAACAGATCTAGCAGTTGCAGAGATTGGGTAGGCCTCGTGATTTTCTCTGATCAGCGTGATCGAATCTATCACTTTACCGTTCTAATAAATCATGGAAAAATTATTAAATTAAAAAGATAAAATTAAAAACTACAAAAAGCTTTAATAAACATTGTTTTGATGAGAACCTGATCATCAGACACTTGTTCCATGTAAAGATGTGTATGATTCAAAGGTTTCAGCCGCGTGTATCCGTAATCAACGCTTCGAAACGCAGTCCATTTTGGGGTCCATTTGTTGAAATAATCATGTCGCTCGCTACATCCCTGAGATATATATCCAGTTCAGATATGATAAATACAATTATTTGATTCAAAAGAATTATGATAGACGGGTAAAAATGTTTACCGCAGAACCAGTAGTAATGTGGACGATAGCTTTTGGGTTACGATATGGTTCATCTAATGAGCCATTATACACTCTCCTGTTATAAACTGGGAACATTCTTTCATAGGAATGTTCATGAGCCCAAAGGGCTAAATCCACCCCATACTTCATAAACATATCTTCTAGGCCAAACCTATATTTTTATATAAAAATTGAGATTTCACTTTTATTTTTAACTATGCTTGTCAACAATATTTTGCTTATCAGACGTCATTTTTTTTTTGTTTAATTCGCCAATGTTTGGGTACAAACCAATGCAAAAAGGGCACTCCTACTCTAACCCTTGATTCATGTTGTGTACAATCGTCAGTATTGTTATTTGAACAATACATAGGTCTATGGCCAAAAGTAATTATCCAAGGCCGTACAGCTCGGTTTTCAGGTTTGTTCGCTTCCTTAAATATAAGTCAATTTAAATCAAATATTATATCATAAAATGACGACAACAGTGGTTATTTACACAGGCCTTTGTCCACTATATTGTTTGATATTGATAATCAATTATAATCGTGTCAAGGAAAGCTGTCATAAGTATAATCTTGAACAAATTGATCTAACCTTTAAGTCGTTTTCAAGCCAGTAATATTGGTTAATCAGTGGACTCATTCCGTAATTCAAAAAGTAATAAAATTCTGTGGAAAAACTGATAAAATGGATCGGTCCAATATTGAAGCTGAAATACATGGCTTGAGTATTTCCAGGCATCGTAAATCGATTTTTGTAATGTGCAAAATTACTGCGTAATTTAAAACATAAATAAAAAACTCATAAAATAGTACTTAAATGGAACAATACGAATTTTGAAAATGAATTCAAGTACTCGGCTTGTTCATGATTCCCCGGGCAGGTCATGTAAGGTACGTATGCAGCTATGGGTTGTATTTGGTCCATGAAAGTATCACCCACTAATCCATTTTCCTTTCGTAATAAATGGAGTGAAAACGGTTAAACTACTAGCTCATAAAGTTTAAGTTACATCAAACATCTATTTAAAATTCATTAATTCAATATTTCACCGAATTCATGTCATAAGCGTAATCCCCCACGTGAATAATTGCATCATACATTCCTAACTGAACTTCTCTTTGTATTCTTGTCAAAGATTGTGCGTTTTCGCTACCTAGGTCTCCATAAATTGCGAATTGAGGAAGCCAACCCGAGTCATTGCGCATGGCTTGAAAGAAGAATACTTCCGACCAGCCCAAATCACTGCCGCAATGATACTCTGTGTAAATGTAAATTAGTTCAAAATATGTGGCCAATCTTTCTATTAAAAATATTTGAAAAGAATTTATGTAGACCGTACTATACATTTGTCCAGGTTCAAGATTTGTTAGTTTGACACGATGAATAAATTGGGTTAGTTTGGAAGGTCCCGAGTCGATGAATTTAACTCGACTTCCTTCTTCCATGAAATCATTTAATCGATCTTTCCCGTATTCTACAACCGAACTTTCTGTGTCACTCAATGTACTCCACGTAATGAACATTTCCGAAGGAGATTCTATGAATTTAATGAAAATGGATTTAATTCGGCATATTATTAAACTGTAAAACACTGAAAATTATATTTAGGTAGAAATCATACCTCCATAAGATATGTGAACATGCCTTGGCTGATAATGTTCAATCAACTTATTTTGACCAAGCAAATTATTATCCGTTTCCGTGTCTATGTCGTCGTAAAGCAATCGAACGTCAAAACTGGACGGAACAGCGGATGTAGAAATCACCAGAAAGAAACATGTCACAGTGAAAATCAAATGTGACATTTCCATTTTAACCTCCAAAAATGATTTAATAAACTAATGTCTACTCCTTCAGCTACAGTAGAATTGAAACGTTTCAAAATCAGTTCACGGGAACAATAGAATATCAACCCGTTCTATTCCTTTTTCTTGTTTGGGGTAGCTGATGTAACGCGGTTTAGCTGTCTCCTATAATGAATGAAGAATGTAGTAATTCTTCAGCATTTATGATTTATCTTTTTTCAAGATGAAAAATGAATAAAAATGACTACAAAAGGCCAGCGTAGCGAGTATATAAGCTATATGTATAAAATTTTTTCAAACATTTTGATGAAGCTTACTTTACTAAGACTGAATTGCTCGCAATCTCTGAGTGATAATTTAACCCAGTAAATTGTGTAGCAAACAACCTTTTTCCATAAATATTGACATGGCACAAAAGTAATGTTTATGCTTCTCCTTCGTTTAATGAGCATAAATCCTGATAATTATGGGCTAGTTTTTTTATCACTCGTATACAAACGATAGGATTTGACATTTTCTGACATTCAAATGCATACATTTAACAAAATGGTATTAAATAAAGAAGATATAATAGTAATGGTTGCTTCATGTTGCGTTGTAATTCGTATTTTTGTACTTTGAGTAGTTTCATACTTGGACTTCCTTTATTTACGAAAATATGCGCGATAACTATGAGCTTGGATGCGAATCGTTTCTCTTACTGACGTTTCTTTCTAATTGGAACTATTTCTTTACTTTGAATAGGTACACTACACATATAGCAAGTAGCAACGGAAACATGGAATCTGGTGATGAAGATGATGCTTTCTCCATGGGAGAACGAGAATGGCAAAAGATGAATAGAGATTTGTCAAAGGTCAGTGTGTGAAATCATATATCATCGAATTCACGTATACTTATGTATCATTGAATATCACTAAAAACTTTTCTTCGGTTACAGCAAGGATATGGTGAGGGGAAAAGTGCCGGCAAAGAAAAAGGTCTGCAGCAGTCATTCGAAGCGGCGGTTAAATGTGCCTTGGCGTGTAACATGAAAATGGGCCAACTTGCTGGAATGACAGAGTAATGAAACATGATTTTCAGTATTTCAGTGCTATCCCTACTTCTCGTGTCAATCGTATACTTATTTTTAAACAGATATTGATACTTTTGTTTCAAACTTTTAAACAGATGGAAAATGGGGCACTCTGATAAGAAATCAGCTTCGAAATTCCTTTCTGTGTTTGACAAACTTAATGAAGAAAAAGAAAGTTGCAAACATGTACGACCCACCGACGTTAACGATGTTACTCAGTCAGCACTGGATTTCAAGGAAAAGATGGAAAAGCGTGTTCAAGAACTATCCGATGACATTTCGCGAATCGATGTGAAAGTATAATCTACATAAATGTTGATTAATTATAATTCTGTTAAAATGTAATAATTAAGTTAAATGCGAATTCAAATTTATATCAATTACGGTGTAAATAAAGACATTTTACAATGCATAATTTCGAAGACAATGCTATTGATTCGGTGATGATAACTGTGCACAAAATATGTATCTGTTGCAATTGCAATCAACGGAAAAACATCTTGCGTAAATAGTAGCACGTAGTATAATGAATATTAGTAAGATTGTCAGTTCATTAAAGAAACATTTTACTTCAAATTTGAAATTTCATCATCTTTACTATAAAATCAGGCTTTATTTCAATTCTACGCATACATTTTATGTGCATTACACAAGTAGCTTGATGCACTCACAAGTCACAAGTAAACTTCACGAGTGTTTTATTGAGTTGTTTCAACAATTTGGCCGAATGGTAAAAAATGAAAATATACATACTTACTTAGGTGCTTTATGATAACAGCAGAAGTCTGTTAGTTGTTTGTGTTGCTGACCGCTGACAGTCACGTAACTCCATCCAGACTTAAGAAAATTGAAAAATTGAGATGAAGGATAAGGTGAGAAGATGAATTCAGTTTTATCTGAGATGATAGATGAAATAGGCATTTTTATTTTAAAATAAATTTCAGCTAGATGCTGATGAAATGGCAAGATTATCATATCAAATGTGTGAAATAGACATTTTAAATCCTTACTAATTTAACGTGTTAAAATCATTAAGTGCAAAACGATGGAAGATGAAAAAAAATTGACGAAATAAAGAAAGTGTGTTTTAGTGCAATAATTAATCCGGTACATAATCATAATGGTTCAATGATTTATTTTCTGATATTTATTGTTATTTATTTACTCTGACAGTGAACACAAATAAATATTCTCCATAAACAAAAACTTTTGACTGTCTTATTAGTTCACTTCAATACCCCTGAAGCTTACCCTATTCCAAGACAGCACATAAAAGTTTTATTTAAATTAAAATTTTAAGACATTTCAAACTGGATTAATATTTAATATTCGTATTATATAGTCTACCAATAACATAATTATTCATATCTCGGGAAGTAACTTTTGGCAAGTGCCAGTTGTAAAAGCGTTGAATTTATAATTGTGGTAATGGGATTGAAATTCAAAACTTTTCACTCACTATTACAATCCATATGAAAATTAGCCCTTCATTACATTATCGGTTTTGATTACAATATACTAAACTAAAACACTTCCGTTTCGATATACTAATATTACAGTGGTGCTTTTTAAAAAATAATAATTAGTTTGGAATTCTCCGATGCATCGGATTAAAGAGAAATGGGTAAACCCGGTTACCTCCTTATTAGACGACTTATTATGTCCTCCACAAGGGAAAAAATCAGCA
This sequence comes from Seira musarum, assembly GCA_027743895.1. Classification (NCBI taxonomy): domain Eukaryota; kingdom Metazoa; phylum Arthropoda; class Collembola; order Entomobryomorpha; family Entomobryidae; genus Seira; species Seira musarum. The sequence goes on from JAHZMX010000170.1 coordinate 30,509, forward strand.
CTATCAATCGTCTTACTGTCTTCTTCTTCTTACTTCCACATTGGAAACGACAAATTTAGTACCTCTCCACGTTAATGTCTTTCCGATTCCTTTGTTGCCCTTTTTTTAAATAAATAAATAAATAGCACAAACCACTAAAATTAAGATATAATGTACGCTTATTTCAAGTTTCAATTAATTAGTTTTTAAAAGTAAAATCACAAAGTATCTCCCACATATTTACTACATAAACGTTTATAGTTTGTGCTACATTCTTTCGTTATAATTAAAAACGTCTTCAGCTAAGCATTTTTGTATTACAAATACAAAACCCATCTAGTAATGAGTAACTTGTTACTTCGTAAATTGATTTAAGACATAAGCAAGAACCGTTAAACCACAATATTTGGAGTATCTAGTCCGTCTTTAATGTTTCATCTTGTGGAGAATCAGACTTTGTCTCTTGTCTCATATATATAGCGCTCCCACATCGGGCATTCATCAGCACATCGTATTTATCGTATATATTCTAGTTAGCAGTCGTTTGCTCCATTTTTCCTTTCCTTTATTTGCTAAAAACTACGAAGTTTTTTAAACATCTTTTTGATTCAATGCAAGGTATTCATATTATTTTGTCCCCACCTTTTCCAAACGTGTATCAACTATCCACGCTTTAAAAAATCTCAAGTGTGATTTAATGCAGGGTTCACTTATTTCAACTCAAAATTTCTCACGATATCGTCGCCACATCTTCGCAGCGTGGATCATCACATTGTATCATCCATCCATGCTCGTCAATAGCCTTAAATAATGTTTGACTTAAACTGTTTCAATTTAAATTCTCGTATGTTTTATCGCCGTCATCTCGTCATCGCAGCGTGGGTCATCACATTGTATCATCCATCCAGTTTCTTGAATAGCCTTAAAGTGATCTGGCGATCTATTTGACATAACTTCTTAAAGTTTGCTTATATTACACCTTAAGCAAACAATACATTGTTGGGCATTAACATGACCCGATGACGATGAGCGATAAAGTTTTTCAGAAATTTCTTATGACGCTGAGAACCCTGACAAAAACCACACATCTCAGTCGTCGATGTATACATATCGATGCTTGTTGCTTTCATTTTTATCTTAAATCTTACAGCTTTAAAAAAAACTTTACAAATAAAAACAGCACATTATATTTCAAGACATCTTTCAAAAAACGACAGAAGAAAGTTCATAAAAAAACATAAACAGAAAGAAACAAAAGTTTAATTAATGGCAGACTAATGTTTCCTCCACCTCTATGGTCAATCAGAAAAAGTTCAATGACAAAAACATTCGAGATTTGCGGAGGGCCGATTGCATCGGTTTGTTACTTTTTGCGATGTGCAAATAGTAGACCCCAATCAATCATCATTTTCATTAGTGCAATCATGCATATCTGTGTACCTAAAATCAGGCATCTAGTTGGAGCGGGTTAACCAATGACAAATTTAAAAATAAATAAAATCGGTATCGCTGAGACTTTGTGACATCAAAAGTTGTAGTACGTATAATGTTGGTTGCACGGAAAAGGTCATGTGTACCCTCTAAAAGTTCTCCAAACAAAACAGATCGGGAAGTAGTTGTCTGCATTTTGTAGACGATTGGATAGCGCACATAAACTACCAAGTTTTATTTGTACGTTGATAGGATGAGAGGTGTTTTCAAACCTTTCCAATATTCCTCCCCTCGTGTCTTTGATTATTCCCCCAGCAATATATATATTCACTTCACACATAGTGATGTTAACACGACTTCTACATCTTATGTCCATTTTATCACTTGTATTCTCTATATTATTCACTAAAGCATTGAATTGAATGTGATCAGACTTCAAAGTTCTGTCTATGAATTTACCTAACCTAATTAGATGCGACATAAACACTTTCAAAAATTTAAAAGTTTGAACAAAACATTGAAATAATTTTGCAATAATATAAATTATATCATATAATTAGGTACAGTAATGAGTAAGTATATTATTAAAATAAACCACCACTTTAAATTGCAAGTAGCATGCGTAAGTCGCTTTGTCGAACTGGACGCTTTTGTACGTCATATTGTGCTTGTTTGTTAGTTAATTGCAATTGTTGAAATACGAAAAAACAAAAAATGAAAAGTTGTAATTAAAAAAAAAAAACTTAATATGAGTCTGACTAGGGCTAAATCGATGCACAATATAGGTAGGTAATGGTAATACGGTTAGTGGTAAAGGTAAGATCTTATCGTTGATTAGTATAAAGTATAATTAAATAACGTTACATACGAATACTAATAAAATGTCCCCAAAGAAGTGACCCAGAACCTTTGAACCAGACGTGTATAAAATTGCCGGTTAATGGCATACTTCTAACCTCTAGCCTAAATTTTTTTGTTACGCTAACACAGCTCTTACTTGTGCGGTGGTGTGAATGTGAATTCATTTAAACAACAACCAGTTATGTTGCAGACACATGCAGTAAGCGTCCCGACCCGAGCCACATACCAATACCACATACTCAATAAAACAAACAGCAAGCTTATAACTTATTTCAGAATCTAGCTAAGAAGCAACCAATTTTCCGTAGTACGCAGTGATAGCTTTCACTCTACCCTTGAATAAATTCTGCTCGATATCTACGTAATTCCCTTCACCTGCCAACCGAGTGATCTGCAAAAATAAATTACATTTACGTTATAACCAACAAATTTAGTTATGTTCATCTTAAATAAATAAACATGTCTACAAGTTGAAAACTAACCTGATCTTTGTCAACATTTCTGGGGAGATAATATGCAATGTCCGGAGTAATGTCTTTAGCTAAACGATATAGTTCGATTCCATTTAAAGGTATCATAGTTTCAATGTCGAATTGTGTCGAATTGGAGTAGGATGGTCCGCCCCATGGTGGAGAAAGAAAGACGACGTCAGCTTTAATAGTTGGCGCAATCTTGGTGAAGTCCCCAACGATAAATTCTATTTTATCCTCGACTCCATATATTCTAGCATTGTTCTTGCAGTATTCAATTTTAATTGCGTCATTATCCAGTGCGATAACTATAAAATAATAAAATTATTTCAAGAATTTATTAGATGCATTAAATTAGAACCTGAGAAAAACAAGAGTTCTATTTTTACCTTTGTCACAATATTTTGCAAACTGAATTGTATTTCCTCCACATCCACAAAACGCATCTAAAATGACACCAGCGGTCGCACAACGCTCTGCAATGTGTTTGGCAATAAATTCTGGAGTCACGGAATACCACGATTCTGAAATTGAAATAATAAAATGAAAATAAGAAACTGTTTTCAGCCCTTTCATGGTTTTGTCAACAAATGCGTAATATAGCTTAGGTATGAATAATAGAATGTGGAATTACGTACCTTCATCCAATTTTATTCCCTCATTAAATCGGGAAAAGAGTTCAAACCGTTGTTTCCAATATCTGTGTAATTCAGATACATGACCGCAGTTCTTCAGGAATACGCCTTTTCCACTTGTCCTGCTTTTTCTTTGATTCACTGTCTCGATTTTTCATCTTCATTTTTCCCAACTTAAAAATTAAGAGTCTTTTTTAAAACCTTCCAACTGTATTAAACAACTGTGAACTTTCGATTCGATAATACAACAAAAAAAATTGAAGTGTACTTTAGAAAAATTATATTGCGCACAATCACAATCGATATGAAACGAAAAGATTTCGGACTACTTTTGGGAACATCAGGAAAAATGCAAACGTTTCTTTGGAATCAACAGGATACTGCCAACTTGGCAGTGCCAAGTCGAAGCTCAAACTAAAGGGATTATTTATGGTGTATGTATGTATAGTGGATAGGTTTTTGTCAGTAAAACATTCAAACCTTTACATTTAAACTCGTGAGAAACAACTTATTATCTTATTTCTCAGAAGGAAAACATTTTTGTTCAGGTGGAAAATAAAAGGTCTTATTGAACAATAACGAACAACGAAAGGGGTATACGATGATTGTAAAAAAAGGACCCACTTAAAACTAAACCATGTCTTAGATTTTTTCCAACTCCTTTCATTTATAGTTAAATCTCTAGCATAGAAGAAATAAATACTAGTACTTTTTACGTCTTATGAATTTGTCTTGTTATAGCTTACGGAATTAACGGATGATGGGGTGATACCTACCTTAATTACAAAAAATCATGACTCGTAAATGCAATATTTTGGACACGGTATGTAATGGAAGTAATCCTCCCATTCGTTTGGTTTCCTACACTTTGTGTTAAACTCAAACTCGAGGAAGCTTTAAGAGGATTAAAGATTACTTTTAAAGAATGACATATTTATTTTTTAAGCTTTCTAAATATCTTTCTCTGTCAATAGTGGCAATGCAGCAAATAGCTCACAATCGTAGTCAGTACGTCTCACTCTCATCCAGCGATTAAAAAACTCATGACTTTCCTATGACATGACGTAAGAAAGAATCAATGGAGAAAAGCTTTCAATGTTGCACACATTTCAAATGGGGCATGGTGCGACTTTACAGTTGTTATACGGCGATATGAGGAGCAATGAGTTGGATGAGTGCATGTACCTCTGAACACATCTGTTTTTGTGTACCAACAAATGCATAAAAGCGTTTCAAAAGGTAGGACTTCTTCAGGTAATTTCTTTTTTCATATTGTTCAATTGAAAATTAATCGTGCTTCAGAAAAATTTTGAAAGGCCCTAGCCCTAACTCTGACACGTTTTGTTCATTTTAGTCCAGGTTCGGTGAACAAGGAGAATATAAAAAAGAACTGGTGACGGCGTTTACAATACCACGTTTTGCTGATTTAACTGACGAGAAGAATAATCATAATGTTGAAACGTGGGGCCCCTGTGGTTTTAAAAGCTTTCAGTTCTACGAAGAACAGCTCCTCGATTCTTCAGAAATGCAGACCGGTAAGGCGTCCAAAATTTTTACATTTCAGATTGTAAAAAGTTAGTGTAAGTCCACAAACCTTGTTTTAATTTTACTTATTTTTTAGTACATATCCTAACTAAAAGGGCTAAGGTACTAGGGCTAATCTCCTAAAATCAAGTGAGGTACTTTAAACTGGACATTTCAGGGAAAATGTTTAGAATTTTTTTTAATACTTTGGGTTCTTAAAAATCTAAAAATAGTTCTTCTCAATACTTAAGTACTAATCCTGAGGCTCAAGATTTAAGTTTTGTTTTGTGGCTGGATCTATCAGTTCTCATGATTCTTTCAGTCCTTCCTTGTACATAGACTTGAATGATTGATTAGGTTAGTTAGATTCATGAGTGCTGTTAAGATTAGAAAGAGCTCCTCTTATTTTCAGTAAAAAATTGACTGACTCAATCACGTAAAATTTCTACCTAAAGCGTTGCCTATTGTATGACTGATGACATCAGATGAAAATGGAATAATTTTGAATTGCATTTTTATAGGCTGCCGGCATAGGAAGTGAAAGAAATTTTCAAACTTCAACAGCGAGGTTTTCTGACAGCCTTTTTGTGGTAGGTTTCAACAATATTAGTGGAAGAGATACCGCTTGAGTTAATAGCAATGTGTTAACGCTTTAATTTCTCCTCTAGCACAGAGATACGCCGGAAAATAATGCCGACACTCCTTTTGAGTTTACGGAGGAAAACAAAAAGGTTTTGAAAATCTGAATGAACGACACTTCTAGCTATATATGTACAAGAAATTCATAATTTGGCATTGTTTGACTTTAGAGAGCTCAAGTCATTATTAGCAACTATCCTGAGGGACATGAACGTGGGGCGCTGATTCCTTTATTGGACCTTGCCCAACGTCAACATGGATGGCTTCCTATTTCTGCAATGCATAAAGTTGCTGAAATGTTAAATGTTCCACGAATGAGGGTTTATGAAGTCGCCACCTTCTACACAATGTTTCAACGGTACTTTCACACTACTTTTAAAAATATACTTGCAACATGACATAAACTACAATGTTCATATGACTTTGATTGTGAATAACATGTCTAGAAATCCTGTGGGAAAGTATCATGTCCAGGTATGTACGACTACTCCTTGTTGGCTTCGTGACTCAGATAGTGTATTAAATTGCCTCAAGAAAAAATTAAACATCAACGTTGGCGAAACCACCAAAGATGGCATGTTCACATTGGGAGAAGTTGAATGTCTTGGTGCATGTGTTAACGCTCCAATGATGCAAGTTAATGATGATTACTACGTAAGTTAAATATATAAAATATAAACATAATTTAATTTTGATTAGAAAAAAAATCCTACCTTATTCATGGCAAATTTTTGTTGCAGGAAGACCTAACCGTAAAAGATACTGAAGAAATCATAGATGACTTAAAAGCTGGAAAACAACCTAGACCTGGCCCAAGGTACGCAAAATGACATGATTGTTCACTGTACAAGCATCTTATTTGTTTTACACACTGAATTTTTCGCGATCTAAATGATCTACATAATACATTACTCATTTATTTTACTGTATTAGGAGCGGAAGATTTTCTTGTGAGCCTGCCGGTGAGCTAACATCATTGAAATCAGATCCACCTGGTCCCGGATTTGGAGTCCGCCCGGATTTGTAGTCGTTTTTCGATATTAAATAGCGCAATAAGTAAGGTCAGCCATGTAAAAAGTAGTATACTCAACGAAACCTTAGCACGTCGAAGCCACTACAAAATAAAGTTGTCAATGTATCTGCATATATGTATTCTATTTACAAATTTTTCTTGTTCCATTTCGATGCTCGACGATTTCGGAAAATAAAATTGTAGATAATTCTACTTTTTTCCGCCTTTAAATATTAAAATAATTTCTACAATTGCACTTTACAAAAATAAAGCATTTATTTCCGAATTAAAGCTGAAATATTAATATCTACAAATCTAGAATAGAGGAGCATGATTTAAGATTAAATTTACTTTGGGCATTGGACATGACGTACCTATTAACATAACGTGATTAATTGCACTTTAAAAGAATATAATCTGCACTTAATACTATATCAAATTGTATAGATGTCATGAGTGGTGAGATAACTTAACCGACAATGTAAGGATGTATTTGACATTCTTAGCCCAAGGCACTCCTACAGTCATCTCATACCATATTAATATGTACACATATTATAAAAATGCCACTCTTAATACTTAACCTATACGCAGACATTACCGAAATTGAAACTAACTACATTGTTAAATCGTAGGGTAATTTAATCTATCTCAAGCCTTTTGAAGCTCCCCGTCATTCCGAGTATATCTTTGCTGAGTGATGGAGTATAGCTGTTGGCGTTTGCGGACTTTTTCATGTGTTCCAGATCCACTCGCATACGATCTAACGCTAATATTCTTGGTTGAACATGTCGGATCTCTTCCTTGTACATTTCTGAAATTTCAAAAATATATATATATTTACATATATTCCGGTTTCCTGTTCTCAGTTTCACGATTTTTAAATTCATTTTGCTAACCAATCATTTCCGCCATTTCGATTTCTCCTCCATACTCTTTTGGCAATATTCTTTCGTCGATAACCTTTTTGAGGGCATCCAAATCTTTGTTGAGATTTACGCGACTTCTTAATTTTGGGGTCATTAAAGTTTTAGCAAACTCATAGACATAGGTGCAAATTGTAGGGAGGTTCACAATGTCTAAGCGTTTATGTCTCATGGGCATTGAGCGTTCACATATTCCCCAAATTTTGCTGATTTCTGTTGGATTCCAGAGGATTAAATGATTAAAAGTAATAGCCCCCTCATCCAAAACATATCGAAATCCTCGAATTTGATTTTCTTCATCTTCGAGACAAGATTCAAAAGCAACCATGATCGCTTTCATAACTCCTTCTGCGGTGTGAATACTGGGATCAATTCCACCTGAAACAAAAAAAAATCATTAGTTGTTTCGGGGTGAAGTGAAACCCTATGCCTTGGCATGATATTTACTTAATGTCATCCGTTTTATGTAAATTGGCTTTCCGAATCATGTAATTTTGTCACCATTTACAAAAAATATTAAAGACATGGACGAATTGAACTAAAGTAAGGGAATGAGGGACTGTACAGCTACCAAATGAAAAATTGCAAATTAAATTTTTAGCAATCCGAAAATTGTGAAAGAGATATATGCTATGCATTAGCGGAAGACATTTGCTTCCTCTGTCCTGCAGTGGATTTTTAAAAGGGTACCGAATGTAAGTCTACAAAAATAAACTCAATTTGATCTTGAACAACTCCGATATAATTTCTACAATACTTGTTGTATGATATAACTTTTTAGCTTTGTTTGCTAGTGCCAGACATTACAAGGGGAACCGGTTCATTATACAAAAAGTTATCATAACAAAGTGTGACTGAACGAAAAACTAATATATACAACCATTGAAATCTTCTACGATCCCATATCTTTGTATTCGTATCTGTACATTAGTACCAATGCTAGTGCCAGATATTTTTCTAGTAACGTACATTATCTGTAAATATTGGGTCTGTTATTATATCTAGAGGGAAAAATTGCCAATTTTTGCTATTAAATATCTAGTCTTTTGCGATTCGCGACAGGTTAAATGGCATGAATCACAAGAAATCGAGACGGAAAAGACAAGGTGAAAAGGTAAGCAATTTACGTACATGTACATATTTCCCTCCCATTCCTTCGGATGATGAATTTTTAGCACGCACGTTGAAGATTTTACTGACTCAACTAATACTGTACGGGACCGTATATAATGCGGAACCACATTTTCAACGCTCAAAGACTTCCAGTTTTTGCTGCCACTACTCGTACGATATGACATTAAGTATCCTTTCTATCAAAATTCGTTAGCTATAAATGAGCATAGTCACCGTTATAATGAATCAATATGGATAGATCCTACTGCTACTCAGGCTACACCTCAACTAAAGGAAGGTCAAACCATTCAGGGTTACTCGAATTAAGTAATAATTTGCTCACTTTTTTCTATTACTTCACAATAAGCTCACTAGGTTTTGCAGTTGCAGTTAATAAATGGAAACAGCACAGTTATTTTTGGGCATGGTTGGTCTGTGGTATTCCCCAATCTGTCGTCTATAACGAAAACGTTTTTGAAGTGGTAAATCATGATTTCTTTCGATTTTAAATTCATACTTCTTGGGCTGATAATTAGGATTACAGTGTAATTGACTTCAAAATAAAAATTATCAAATATACTAAAACTTCACACGTGAAGTTATCCGCGATTTTTAAAGCAGCAGGAAATAAGAGCAGTAAATGAGCTTCTTAATGTTCTGGGGTGTGGAGAAAAGTAAAAATGTAATTTGTAATTGTCAAACTTCATAAATTGCGAAGTCAAAGTCTTGAGTCGTAACCTTTAACATTATCCAATCATGAGCAGCTATTCGTGATGTGCCTAATGATGCAGCTGCCGTTAAAACAATGACATTGGCATTGAAATCAAGCACGTGACCAAGAAGGATGCCAAATTTGTAAGGCTTTTGAAGTTTTTGTCGAATTTATTTGCGGCTAGAATGTGGTTGGCTATGTAATATTTAAAACAAAAAAAAACTACGTTCATAAGTTGCAAAATCAAATGGGTTTGGCTAAAATTATGCTAGCAGAAGCACTTCAGTAAAGATGACTTTAAAAGCTTGTTTTTCTAATTTTCTACAAGCTTGGCCTTCTTAGAAATTTATTTTCCTGTATCGACATGCCCGTTTCTCAAACAAAAGCAATTCAGTTTATAGCAATAGCTAATATTATTAGATTAGCCTTTTCTACTTTTAAAAAAGCGATTGCTTTTTCTTCACAAAATCCCATCCATATTTAAAGAATTTTCTAAAAGCCGATTTTCATAGACCTGTGGAGTTAATTTTTGTGAAAATCGACACTTCAACTTAACGAAATCATTGACTGACCAGGAGTCCTAATTTTGATGTACATGGCACGACTCTTTGAAGTACGTTTTGTGTAGGCTCATTTTTTAATCATTAATCATTCATCAAATAAAGTCGGTCAAATCGATGGTTGCTGTTTAAAGGTTTTGCAACACGTGCACTAAACTAAACTCCTCAACAGATGAGTTGAGTCTCATTTTTAAATTAAACTCTGACTATACATACTCTTATTTATATACCATAATATCAGGTTCTTTGACTGCCTCACTTTCACTAATCCAATCCAAAATAGTATATGAGTAGTAGCAGTAGCATGATTTGACAAAAAATCTGATCAGTCAAAGACCGTTCAAAGACGTTTTACGAATTTCCTTGATGAATTTCGTAATGTGAGAAGAAGGCGCAGACAGACAGCAGAATCTTTTAGTCGGTTTAGAAGAATAGTTTTAAAGGGAAAAGTGAATGTCGCGTTTGAAACCTGTACTCATATGAATCAATGATATTATGTAATACGTTATATCGCGAACAAAATGGAATGTTCTTGTTCATAGATTGCAAAATTTATATTATTACCTCCGACGGTGAAGAGAACCCTGCGTCCGAATTTGTCCCTCTTTGGCAATGCGAAAGCAACCCTATTGAATATTAATTACCTTATTGAATTATGCAATATCGAGTATAAACTATATACATTTTTTACATATACATGTTTTGAAGTTAGGGTTTTTTTCTTTTTACTTACCCACGATTGATTAAATCTAAAACCATTGGGTCATGCATACTAGTTCCTTGAAACCAGTGTGGATTCTGTTGCCTCATTGCAATATACTTCAGAACCGTTTCTTGAGCCAAAGGCACGCTAAACTTTTGTTGGCGAAGAAATCGTAGCAAAAAATTTGAATCCAATCTGCAATCAATTATGTAGTCCGTTTTCTTGATCCACTGGCGCATCTGCTCTAAAGCTTGTTCACGAGTGTGGTCATCCTCTCTCAACTCCGCCTTTGCAATTTTCTTCACTTCCAGAGACAAATTAGATTTGTACTTGTCACAAACATAAAGGCGCCCGATATCTGCCTCATTGAACCGATATTGGTCCTCCGGAGTTGGAGATCCTTTTCCCATTTTATTTTGCAGAAAATTGATATTTCTTCACCTAGAACTAGATTTTTTTCAATTTTTTGTTGCAAATGTAGAATGGTAGAAAAATAACTTTTACTGGAAAGTTTGTTATGATATCCTATCTAATAGAAAAAATTCCCAATTACACCACAGTGGACGGGAGCTGGGAGAAGACTGACTCCTTTTTTCGCACATTGGTGACCCAACGCTCCAAGATAGTTACCCAGCATTCTTTTTTGACTTACATAAGACGAGGCATAATATTTAGCCATGAAATTTTGTTGATATGACCAAATGACATTCTATCGTGAAAAAATGTATGAGATGCTGCAACGGTTATACTAGCAGTTGCATGTAATCCTACATCTCCGTCCTGAGTAATGGTTAGGTTGATGAGGTTTGTTCAAAAATAGTTAACGTTTTAACATGGCTGAAACTAAAGTAGAAATAGGGCATTCCATACTAGAGCTGAGTTAACCTTATAGTAAGTACCTAACGGAAACATTTATAATTCATAGCTTTTGGACGTTATATTGATGGCGATGATATTACTGATCGTATAAATGGAGAAGAAATCAAAAGGCGATGTATGATCATGGCTTCATCCCATGCATTTGTTCTGATCAAAGTTGCGGTTGTTCCTCCGTTACCAGCGTCTTAACGTTTAAGCTTGCATAATAAGATGAGATAGGATTCCGTCTCACAGAGTGTGATCCAAGGCATCATGTATTCGCGACAATCATATCATCATCCAACGATTATTATAGGGTTGTTTGTTAGCTAAATGAAATTCAGGATGCAAACTAAAGTTTGAGATCTTGTAATATTTGTGGTCCATATAAGTTCACCTTCGAATGAAAAACTCCTCTACCTCGACCACTTGCTGACTTGGCTTGGCTTAGGTGAGTCACTGAATATCAGCGTCGTGTGAGTTAGGTTAAAGCGGAGGTGCAGAGAGCGCGATGCTGCTGGTATATTTTGGTAAGGAAATAAAGCGGATGATAAAAAAGATGAGAAATATGTGATTTGATGCACACTAACGCTACTGAGTCAACAAAGGACAAGTTTTACACTATTTACAAACCTGATGTGCACGACAAATAAGTATAGCTATAGTTTAGTTTAGTTAGAGTAACGCTATTGATTATATGAACTAGTGATTTGTTGACCATCGGTCACTTTGATGCACTTCAATGAAACGGAAATCATGTTACACATGAGAGATGTGGAAGTCGACTTTGCTTGCCTGAGCCAGATATACATATTACATACAGATATGTTGAGCGATTCTTTTGGAGGAGTTTGTAAATTTTTCTGAAGTTAAAAATATTTGGAGTTGGTTATGAGAACAAGGTTGAATAAGATCGAGCAAGTATTTCCTGAATGATCCTTCCTTTTTATATGATACAAGGCAAGCGGATTATAGTATGCGTCTCTATCTTTTCAAGTTCTAGCCATCTATATATCCTTCTATAAATTAGCATAATATGACAATTTAAGAAATGAATTATTTTTCAACCACCAAGTAACAGCTTCTGAAGTTTTATCAAATAAAGGTGAGTCACTGTCTGACTTTACAACTTTGAAAGTATTTAACCTAATTAACATTGCCCATGAAAGATAAAGATGCTGTTACAGACGATCATGAGTAAATGACTCGAGACTGTTATGGCTGATAAACTTTTAATTTGTTTGAATTACATAATGTTAGCAATCTAAAAAAAACTAAGATAGGTGTGTGTTGTGCGTATTGTGCATTGTGCATGCCATGACATGAACAATTTTTTAAATGTTACTTTTTTCGTATATATATTACTTTAGCGAAGGTCTAAGGACTAATGGGGCATTGTGATACGTTAGAATTCAGTTCTTCATTTTTTGATATATATCATCACAGGACCTTTCATGATAAGGAAGTCTTCGTTTAATCCATTCGTGACTGTTCATTTGCCTTTGACCTTGAACAGTTTCTTCCGATTTTCTTGATTCCTACATGTAATATACCTAAATTTTGTAAGGGTACATAAACCTAATAGTTATAATGTCATATGTATACGAATATTACTTACTTCATGAATGCATGTTTAACTTACCCTATTAGCAATTACAATAATTCCCAGTGTAATTGCGTAGGAAATAGTTTATCGTATTTTATTAAAGAAACCTAAAATCTATAAAGAAATGTACCCAAATGTAAAATGGGATATGCTGATTAATGGGTACGCAACGCAGTGTAATTATGCAATACTAAATCGCCAAACTTCACGACCAAATGATCTCATCAATAGGAAACGTTGAGAGATAAAACAATCTTAGTCATGCAGTAATAAGATATGCAAGTAAAATTAAACAATAAAACCACTGAAAATGGAGTAGGTAAAAAATAAAATTTCTCATTTTGTATTTATCATAAGAGGAATAAGTGTTTATATATACAAGAATTGCGGCAGAAGTTTAAAGAAAATGCTTCATTTTATGGTGAAAGATTGGCAAAATACAACATGCAATACATCCATCCACATCCCGTTGGACATTAAAGTTTTGTCATAAAAATAAATTAAACAGCTCAAAATCATCTTCTCATTCGTCTTTCCATTTTTCTCTGCTTTTTTTCATCTGCAGGGGTTGGCTCTGGTGCGGGAGCAAATATCCATGGGGCGATTACTTTGGACCAAACGTAATAACATGCCTTTAGAGGGACCTGATAAATTTGAAAAAATTGTATTAATTACAGTTACTCAAACTGTTTTGATTCTCATTCGATTGTAAAGCACCTAGACCTATTTTGAAGATAAAACTAAGAACTTACCAGAAGCCACAAAAGCCAGAAATACCGTGAAAAATACGAAAGAATTTGACATCCAGATGTTAAGATTATTACATCTTTTACATGCCTGAAATTACATCACGGACAATATATATTTTATCAATATTGTACAGAAACGTCTTTATTTATAACATTTCAATTACTGTTGGAATCTTACTCGGCTATGCCAGATTCCATATTTAAATCCACTCCGCTATCAATCAGCCCCCCAGCTTCAGAATACGTTGCACGAGCCATAAACATCATGAAGTATAAGCTCCCTCCATTTAATAAAGATGCAAATACGAGGAAGAACTGTTAGTACAAGAAAAAAACATTTAATGTTTTCATTGATTATCATGAATAGAGGACTTCAAGGCTACAATAAAGTTAAAGTCTTTATGTAAAAGTTTTAAAACCGGCTTACGTAATCCCATCCACTAAATCCACTTCCTAAAATATTCATGAAAGCAATATAGGTCACGAATGTTCCAAACATCATATTTCGATAAAATGTAAGTGTCCTCGAGTTTTCCTCCACTATTTGTTTGGCCCCTTTAGTCCCCTCCTTTCCTTTCTTCTGAGTCTAGGAATTTAATGATGTTCATATTACACCATTATGTCATTTTAATCATTATTTGTCACATAATAATAAATAGAGTATAGCCATTTCAAATTTCAAAACATACCATCACAGCCATTTTGTGTTTGTGTCTTTAGTAAGTAATGTGATTAAATAATAAATGCGAACTACCTCACCAAACACACTTTTAACTAGACGCTCATAGAGGATCTTGTGAAAAACCTAATTTTTGAGATGAGATAAAGTATAATTTTTTATTGAGCAATGATCAAACAAAAAGATCAACTTCTTGCTATATTTGGAGTAGAAATACGTAAAAGCTTTTGAGTTGAGTAATCAAGTGCAAAAGTGAAAGTAAATGCAGTGAAAGGTGGATTTGGATTTCGGATCAGACGGTTTTTTGAAACACCGAATCGAGCACGAACAATAACAATAGCCTCAGCTCAGTTTCATACTTCATCTCATCATCTGCTTATTGACAGGTTCCCTTTTGCCGCATATGAGTTGTTTACACGTGGAAGTTTTTGTGTTGAGCTGTCGGGTATCACAAATTTAGTTATGTCGTCAAAGTCAAAGTTTGGGCCTCCTCACCCGACTACTCATGGCTGACGTGTGTGTTGTTAGAGAACAGTATTGAGTTCCCCGGCTGCCTTTCGGTTAGATGACAGCCGAATTAGGAAGGAGGAAAATTAACAGATGATTTGAATATTTATCTAATTGATTTTTAATATTTAATCCATACGTATTTGTGAAAGAATACGTGATTCTAAAAGTAGTAAAAAGGTTTAGTGTTAAACAAGTGTTTTTTTTTGTTAATTTCATTTTTACCAACATCGAAGTTATTTTCAAAGTTAATTACTGTTCAATTGATTGATATTGATGTTACAATACGATTACAACTTTTAAGATACATTGCCAGCTTCCTCAGGTCGCCTTCTCCGCCATTGTAAGTGACTTAAGGCGGAGGTGACTCCTTTTACTTTGCGGCCATGAAAGAGCGTGCAGGTCCCAGCGGCGGGGAGCCGCCTTGCTACACCTTAATTAACTTTCCATCTGATGTAGAACAACCTAGCGAAATGCAACTTCGAAATGACTTGGGTTAGTTTGACTTTTAAACGGTAAACTTTATTTGGAATCTCTTAAAAACTAAAGCTTTTTACTATATTTTATCGTTTTGTGTTTCGTCAGAGAAAGGGGATGTGAAAGTAAAGACGGAAGCTTTGAAAAGAGTTATTTTCCTTATTTTGAACGGAGAAAAGCTTCCAGGCCTACTCATGACTATTATTCGATTCGTCCTGCCTTTACAGGTAATTGAATCTCATTTAAGAACTTATAAACAGTGCAAATGTCAGGAAGTGTGACAGGAATGAAAAACCTATAAGCTCAAGAACTATTAATTTATTATTATGGTTTTAGGATCACACAATCAAAAAATTGCTCCTGATCTTTTGGGAAATTGTACCCAAAACATCTCCAGATGGGAAGCTGTTGCATGAAATGATTTTAGTGTGTGATGCATATCGTAAAGATCTGCAGCACCCAAATGAGTTTATTCGAGGTTCCACACTGAGATTCTTGTGTAAACTTAGAGAGCCAGAACTTCTGGAACCCTTGATGCCTGCCATCAGGGCTTGTCTCGAACATAGGCATGCCTACGTTCGAAGAAATGCCGTATTGGCCATCTTTACAATTTACAAGTACAATTTCAATGATACCTCTAAGTATTATGATTTATTTGCGAGTAGTTTTGTGATGTAAGCTATAATGTATCTAATTTCTTTTGCAGAAACTTTGATTTCCTGATTCCCGATGCACCCGAAATTGTGGCGACCCTTCTGGAAGTGGAACAAGACATGGCTACTCGAAGAAATGCATTTTTAATGTTGTTGCAGGTTGATCAAAAGCGCGCTTTAGATTATTTATCTTCATGCCTTGACCAAATAGGCAATTTCGGAGACATTCTCCAACTTGTCATTGTTGAACTCATTTATAAGGTACACATCTGAACATGCATATCCTTATTACAGGCATTAGAAGCTAGAACTTCTAAACTTCTTCTTTTCCTCATGAAATAGGTTTGTCATAATAGCCCAGCCGAAAGAACGCGATTTATTCGGTGCATCTACAATCTTCTTAATTCAAACAGTTCTGCAGTTAGATATGAGGCTGCAGGAACGCTCGTAACTCTTTCAACAGCTCCGTCTGCAATTAAGGTATGTAATTTTTTCATGCACCGATATGTACTTATATTTGGTACGAAAGCTCTGCAATTATAAAAAAGCTAATTCAATAAATATTTATGCCACATAACCGGTGACTTTCTTTAACGGTTTAGGCTGCTGCTACGTGCTACATTGAGATAATTGTGAAAGAGAGTGATAATAATGTCAAGCTCATCGTTCTTGAACGACTTGCCAACTTAAGAGAGTCTACCACAAATGACAGAGTGTTGGAGGATTTAGTGATGGACATTTTGAGGATACTTGCTGCCCCAGATCTGGAAGTTCGCAAGAAAACCTTGAATTTAGTTTTGGAACTATTGACATCAAGGACTGTGACTGAAGCAGTTATTTACTTGAGAAAAGAAGTTGGCCGAACCCATAATTCAGTTGAACATGACGATACCGGAAAATATCGTCAACTACTTGTTCGAACTCTTCATCAATGTTGTGTTAAGGTTATTTCTTGTGCATTTATCTAAAAATTTTGTATCAATAATGATAAGAAATGTATTTCAATGGATTTATGAACTTGAATTTTTCAGTTCCCAGATGTGGCTCCTAGTATTATACCTGTTCTAACTGAATTCCTATCAGACACCAACGAATTAGCCGCTTCAGACGTACTGCTATTTATGAGGGAGGCTATTCAAAAGTTCCCAAATCTTACACCTATAGTAGTGGAAAAGCTTCTGGAAATATTTCCACAGATAAAATCGTCAAAAGTTCTTCGATCCGCAATTTGGATCTTGTGTGAATTTTCGGAATCGAAAGAAGACATACAGAATGTTTTGACGCAGATCAAGACTTGCCTGGATGAAGTAAGGAACAAACTATTTATTATGGCTCATTCGAAGCTCTATTTAGTCTAGTAACTTCTTTGCTACTTTGCTAGTGGCTAACGTTTTAATTGCGATATTAATCTCCTCCAGCTTCCACTTACTGATTCAGAGTTAAGGAAAGCAGCAGGAAATGAAAGCGAAGAAAGCAAGGAGAAGTCTGATAAACCACAAGAAAAGTCTACATCTGCAACAACCTCAAGGGTAACCTCCGATGGTACTTATGCCACACAATCCGCTTTCTCGATGGCACAGACCAAAAAGAAGGTAAAGATTTTGAGTTCGACTGAATTGGCTTTTTTCTTTTGCGTTTTTGAATGATGGAAATGTTAAATTTTTATTTTGTAATTTATATATTTCCGTTTAGGAAGATGACATACCTTCTTTAAGAAAATTTTTGTTGGATGGCGACTTTTTTATCGCGGCTGGCCTTTCTGCATCAATGACAAAGATGGTGCGACGACTTATGGTACTTAATGGTTCTGTTCCTCCAGCCGAAAAACATAAAATTATGGCCGAAGCTATGTATATTATGGCGTCCATTTTGCGATACGGAACATCAGGACTTCCTGTAAAAGCAATCACCGCTGATGACATCGACAGAATTCAGCTGTGCATTAGGGTTCTGGCTGAACATAACGGCAAAGTCAACAGTATTCTGACTGATGATTGCCGAAAGGCGCTTGGGTTAATGCTGGCGGAACAAGCGGAATTTGAAGCAGCTAACACCAAGTCTAAAAAGAAGAAAGATGTAGTGGTACAGCCTGATGACCCAATTTTGTTTGAACAGTTGGTCTCCAAGAATGATATGATTAACGGAGAAGATGTATTTGAGACAAGTTTAATACAAGCTGTCGGACTCAACCCAAAGAGAGATGAAACTGACGTAAATACGACTCTGGTTTTAATTTTCAAAAATATTGTATATGAGTAGTTTAGAAAGGAAAAATAATGTTTGTTTGATCACTTTCAGTTTTCTTCCTCCAAGTTGAGCAAAGTCACCCAACTCACTGGTTTCTCTGATCCCGTTTACGCAGAGGCATACATTAATGTTAACCAGTTTGACATTGTGTTGGATGTGTTACTTGTTAACCAAACCTGTAAGCTTTCAATATCATAATAGTTTCAAAGTTCAATGCTGATAAAACCTATATTTAAGTTAATCTTAAACTTAATTTTAATTTTGTAGCCGATACTCTGCAAAATTGCACTCTTGAACTTGCAACTCGTGGGGAATTGAAGTTGGTGGAAAGACCTCAACCAATAATTTTAGGGCCATCAGATTTTTCAAACATTCGAGCTAGCATCAAGGTGACTTCGACGGAAAATGCCTTGATCTTCGGAAACATTGGTATGATAAAATCATCAGCATAGCACATGTGTATCACATACACGTATTTTGCAAAGTAAAAAAATTTAATATGTCTAAAAATATGTAGTATATGATGTTGGTGGTGCAACTTCTGATCGAAACGTGATAATGATGAACGAAATAAGGATTGACATCATGGATTACATTTTACCCGCTGCCTGTACTGATGCCGAATTCCGTCAAATGTGGGCTGAATTTGAATGGGAAAATAAGGTAATTACAAAAAACAATAAATTAATTGTGGATAAACATTACAAACATGCGGTATCTACTGTTAATATTGGCTAATGCATAATGAATATGTTTTTCAGGTCGGAGTATCAACTNGGATTACATTTTACCCGCTGCCTGTACTGATGCCGAATTCCGTCAAATGTGGGCTGAATTTGAATGGGAAAATAAGGTAATTACAAAAAACAATAAATTAATAATTGTGGATAAAGATTCAAACATGCGGTATCTACTGTTAATATTGGCTAATGCATAATGTTTTTCATGTGTTTTTCAGGTCGGAGTATCAACCGGAATCGCAGACTTGCATGAATATCTTCAATATCTAATTAAATCAACAAACATGCAATGTCTAACTCCGGAAAAGGCTTTAATGGGAAATTGTGGGTTTATGGCTGCCACTTTATATGCAAAATCAATTTTTGGGGAAGACGCACTGGCCAATTTAAGTATTGAAAAGCCCGTTGACACACCGAATGCACCAGTTACTGGCCACATTCGAATTCGAGCTAAGAGTCAGGTAAGAATTAGAATTCGGGTTCCTATTATCTAGTTACCAGACTAAGTCCTTGCTTTCTTCGTTATCCCCGGTTAATCTTTACCGTATTTTTTTGATTTGATAGGCTATGGCTCTCAGCTTAGGAGACAAAATTACACTTTCGCAGAAGAAAACTATCACCGCCGGTGCAATAGCATCAAACACAACAGCAGGAAAGGCTGCTCAGTCGCCTCCTGCTAATGCATCTGGAGAAGAATAAATCAACAATTTTTAAAGATGAATCAACTATTAGCATGTATGAAATAAGATACTGTCAGATCCTAATTTATTCTTCAATTTTAGGGAGGCTTTTATTAGATGCAATATTTAGTTGTAAGTTGGATTAGTTGTAACTAATCATAAAATAGTAGTTAATTCTAGATACCAAATCTGTAAATAGGTAAATAAATTTTATATTTAAAAAGCATACAATTAGAATAAAATATGGATTTACAGCAAGTTTAATCATCACAAGAAGATGTTATTCTTTGAATTTCATTTCTGCATCATGTTTCAATATCCTACGTAATCACAAGGATGAGTCATAAATCATGCCATATTTTCTTGTATGACAAAAATGATAATGCATATTATCGGCAACAACTATAGACCATTATTATTAGTGCAGTTTGTATCAAAAGGAAACAAGACTAAACATGCTTGATCAAGCAAGATCAATGATATATGATAACATGATGATATTTATAGAAGCTACTTAATGAATGAATCTTCCATTGTACGACGACGCTAGCTGGTGCGTATGGATGGATTAATTTATCAATAATATCAATTATCACATTCTTTTTAATTTTAACAAAAGTTCAATAATCAATAATAAACCATCGTTTATGAATTTCACGTTCGTGATCCCATCCCAGCGAAGAGGCATAGAGGCATTGCATTGTCTGGCTTTGCAAGTCTGAGCCTCTCGCATGATGCGAAATATGGGGATCGCAAAACCGCACATCATTAGGCAGCTGATAATGCTGCTTTGCTGGTGGTCAAGTTTAAGCTGATCATGTGTTGATAATAAACAGGGAAAATGTAGTTACACTAAATGCAGTTTAGCCCTAACATTTTAGACTTAGAATTTCTTCAAAACGTGTTCCCCAAATCACATTTCCATACTCCGATTGACATTTTTATTAATTGGATTGAAGCAAAAAAAACTACTTTGTTTTACCATGATCAGTTAGAGGGTTTCAAGACCTTTTTTGCCATTTAGTTTTTTGCACAGAAATTGCTAAGTGGTGCAAAAGCAACAAAAATGGTTCTGTGTTAACTAGTGTCAATGTCAAAAGTTTTAATTTAGCAAACTGAAATATAGTTGATTCGAACTGACTCAGTCAGTCAGAAATTAAGGTGTAGATAGTTTAGGAAAGAGGATACTGTCAAATATGTTGTGAGAATTATTGGTTGAAAGTTGACTAGTTTACAGTCCAGTTCCAGTCTGGCCTGATAGAACATTTTCCAACCAGATTACCCAAACCTTTGGGTTATAAAGCCAACAATTACACAACTTCAATGGACTACGAAGGTTATAATGAAATGCTGACGCCAACCAAACGGATCCCAATGTAAGTTTGTACCGGAGTTTCGGTGCAGATTAATTTTTCGTACTATTTTTGATAAAAATGTCTGTTGATTTTGTAGAAGTATGGCTGGAGTCAATGTCACAACCAGTTCAAACGGTGGGTACGAGTCTCAAAGCCAGTATCCTATTGCAATCAGTGACAGCAGCAGTGATGATGACAGGGACTCTTATGATTACTCTTCATCACATCACCACCACCACCATCCAGTTAACCTTCCTCGTGGGAGAGATGCGCATAATAAGTGTTGTCATAATAAACTTTGGTGTGTCCGGGTAAGCGCTAATAGTTCGAGAAAGCTTTCCAGATTTAGTTATGTTATGATGATATGACTTGAGTGATTAATTTTATTTCATTGAATATTTTTAGGACATCTGCGGAATTATTTGCGCCATTTTTACCTGGTTGTTAGTGCTGTACGCAGAATTTGTCGTGATGCGCATTATACTTTTACCTAGCTCCTACACAATTTATAGAAATATTAACGCCTTTATATGGCAAACGCTTGCCCTATTAGCGCTGACGTCGCATTTAAGGACCATGTTTACTGATCCAGTAAGAACAGTTATTTATTTATGTTACCTGCCAAAAATTAGTTCAGGAATCCGTCGGTCTTAGTTTAACTTAATTTTGTGCTCCAAAGGGTGCAGTTCCTCGGGGAAATGCAACAAAGGAAATGATTCAACAAATGGGATTCAGACAAGGACAAGTTATTTACAAATGTCAAAAATGTTGTAGCATTAAGCCTGAACGAGCGCATCATTGTTCTGTATGCCAAAGGTTCGTTGAAGACTTTTAACCAGCTTTTTGCCAGCAAGGACAAGTTATTTACAAATGTCAAAAATGTTGTAGCATTAAGCCTGAACGAGCGCATCATTGTTCTGTATGCCAAAGGTTCGTTGAAGACTTTTAACCATTTTGCCAGCTTCTTCAAAATCGAAATATTTTTTTTACCCTGAATGATTTATATATAAAGTGCCTATTCTTTTTTTGTATTTAGATGCATTCGGAAAATGGACCACCATTGGTGAGATGAATTATCAAGTTTTTCATACATATTTGCTCTATCTTGTGTGATTATATATACATGTTAATTACAATTTCTTTTTAGTCCTTGGGTTAATAATTGTGTGGGAGAAAATAATCAGAAATATTTCGTTCTTTTCACGGTAAGTTTTATAATAATTTTTGCGAGTAAATTTAATCAATACTTCAAAAGGCAATTCACCTATATTCATGAATATTTGTTTAACAGTTCTATATTGCCCTGATATCTGTTCACGCTTTGTTTCTTGGGATCAACCACTTTATAATATGCATCCAGCACGAGTGGAAAGAATGTTCAGCTTTCACTCCTCCAGCAACTGTTGTATTTCTGATATTCCTAATATTTGAAGCCTTACTGTTCGCGATTTTTACTGCGGTGATGTTGGGTTCTCAGTTACAGGCAATATGGAATGACGAAACGGTTAGTGCAATAGAAATATGTGCTGTGTACAGATAGAAACGTCATTTACTTACTATATTGCTAAACTATTTTGCTTTCTGACTTTAGGGAATCGAACAACTTAAAAAGGAGCAAGCGCGATGGGCAAAGAAATCAAAGTGGAAAAGTTTACAAGCAGTTTTTGGGAGATTTTCAGTTGCATGGCTAAGTCCCTTTACCAAACCCCCACTTTCAGCTCGAGAAGAGTATTCGTACTTACCAGTATAATGTACCCTTTTCTGTTCATTTTTCATGTTATTGTGATATAATATTCTAATTCTAACTGAAACGTAAATTATTGTTTATCGCGCTACTTATCACGGTGTCTTATATAACACCCTTTTGTTATGGGTATGAATATGAAGTACTCAAGCAGCATTAGTTTTTGTTTACTTGTTTGCATTCGGAACTGGTGAGAAACACAAAGATGTACATAAAATATTGACTTATGATTAGAATATGACGATTAGTTAATGATTATTGCTGTCGCATAATAATTATAGTAATTTCTGGAGCGCCGGCTATGGAATGATCGTCTGTATTTTAATTTTTGTTGTATAAGCTCTGAACAAGATCTTCATAAATACTTCTGGAACTCGGTTTTACATTAAATCTAAGGCTTTCTAACACTTAAAGTTTTTTTACTGAAAATTTGTTACAGGTGCAAATACTGTTAGCTCGATTGCTAAGTAAGCTCGTAAAGTTCAAACAAAAATACGTAGGACATGGATAAATCCAGATCACTGCATGTATCAAAAGCTATTTACTTAATGCCAATACTTTGACTTACTATTGGCTTTTAAGTTACAAAACTTCGCAAGTTGTATGTTAGTTTTTATTTTTGAGATACTCATAAAGACCCTACGATACCACAGATATTTTATTCATAAGGTTTTGGTTTGTGACTTGTGACGAAGCGTTATCCTCATACTTAACCAATTAAGAAAAAACCGCCGACAGATTCCTTCACCAAAGTTAACATATTAATCCTTTCTCCCCAAAAATTACTTTTTCTCTGTGATGGTTCCTTGATTAATTTCGGTACAAATATTTATCCTTCTAATGACCCTATTCTACCTGGCCTTTCCTACGTTATACGGTAACTATATTTGCAATGTGCTTACATAACATAAGAAATTAAAATCGAAATGTTTTTGCTAGTGTGACTGATTTCAGTATGTGGATAATGGGTTTAAATCCGTAAATAAATTCTTACAGTTAAGAAGAGCATAAAGAACAACATCAAGAACTACCGAAATTGATTTATTTCAAATTCTAAAACTATCATAAGGTTTGAAACATTTTCATTTATTTGTTCCACCTTACTCATCTGAAAGGATCTTTGAACTTACTGTTTTATCACAACTAGTGTTTTCACCACCGGAAATATCGCTACTATGTAGATATTTAGCCTGGTTTAAGTATTAGTCTATCGCCGTTGTAATACTTTTCACATATTTTCTTTCACTACGTTAACCCACGTGGCTTGCGTCATCAACGTCATTTTAATTTCATGCCATGCATACTGCTTTCAAAAAAATGTTACCGTTTATAAATTTTCAATAAATTTTCATGAGAACACATGCATTTGCATTTTTGCACAAAATCTAATCATAATTCAAAAAATGATCAAAATTCATGATATCAAACAAACCCCTCAGTCGTTAATAAATAATAGTTGTATTATTGCGCAAGTATATTCTATCTGAAGTCCACAATTTTTTCTAGCGTATTGAATGATTTACCTCTTCTGGAATTCTAATAATAAATCGTTAAATTGTGCACAACATAATTAAGAAATTCCAAGCTTCACTGGTCCTCAACGCTCCACAAATTATTTTTATAAATGTGTTGAGTGTAGAATACAAATAGGTACATCATCTTCTAAGCCCTTGTATAAAAAAATAGATACATTGGTGGTGTAAAACACGAGTGCCTAAATTCCTTAGTGCGTGCGGGATTTATCTCTAAAAATGGATAATGCATTATGATTATCAGGAACAATTAATAACATGTACCAATTAATTATTCGTATTTTATAAAAAAAAAGATTGAAGCTTTTGATATCGTCTGCAACATTAGTTTTTATGCATTACATGCATTCTACGCCAATTTAAGTGCATTTTTCTGACAAGTTTTTGTATTCGTGTTCCTCAATTTATCAGCTTGTATTTATAAAAGTTTGTAAAAAAAAACTAAAACTCAAAATAGATAACTATTTTCACACGCTTGTACATCATTATCCGCGCACAATTAGCGCTTTTAGCACCTCCAATACATTACATTACAATCGCTCGCACTTCGGATACACTTATTCGCTGTATATGCGTATGGGGTGTTTCACTAACAACAAACTCGATTTAGATTTCAATTAAAATTACGGAAGTATGTAGTATGGTAGTGGTAAAAAGTGTTAGATTAATTTTCGATAAATCCTCGCTTGAAGGGCCTTTGAATTCGAATAGGGAGCATTTTTTTCTCGCAGGAGCATACATAATGTTTTGTGTATTAGTCCATATGAAAGGTGAGGGAATTGCCAAAAAAAAACTAATTACTATAGGTATGTCTTCGTCACGGTTTAGGCAATCTGTAGGAGGAAATGTGTGAATCCTAAGGATTGACCATCTTACATTAGTTTGTTTTTTGCGTTAATCGGGGTAATGCGAGAATAGCAAAAAATGTCATTCGCATAATCTTTTTAATTTGATTTCTTCATAAATTCCACGTTTATTTTTTACACATTTTTGGACAATTCCTTGGACCTATGATACGCTAGGCAGTGGAACATAATATTACATGCAGTTTTACTTTCCTTAATTGATAGCAATAGCGGAGGTATTGTATTTTCTATTTTTCTTACGTAAGAAATGGTTTCAACAAAGCTATTGATATTGGCCATGCTCAGTTTTTTTTCAAAAGGAAAAACTGATTTACAGCGAGATAATCTTCGCCTTATTATCATGTCAATACAAAAAACATAATTAAGTGTACAGATTACCTACTTAAAAACACCTAAAAACGTATCTTTAGAATTAGAACATTCCGCCGCTATTGAATTGATTGAACATTCAGTTCCTATCTGAATACATTCAAAACAGAAACCAGTAGTCCTAAAGTCCTTAGTCAAAAGCTAGATTGATTAATTTATCAACACCTCAATTTTTTATAACTTCCGCTCAATACGACAAAAATAGATTTTTTCTATTTCTACCTATTGTTTTATATTTCAAGTGCACTTAGACTAGTAAGTTGCGTTAAGAAAAGGTTGAATGGGTCCACTTTTTAAAAGTGGGAGTGACCACTGACCATTAGAACGCATGCATTGATATTTTGGATAGGTTATGCAGAATTAATGAGAGAAAATTAAGATGCATTGGCTTTATTTTTTTTTGTAAAAAAATTGTAGTTTATTGATTACAATAGAACGATTTATTTATATGTAATTATGAATGCACATGATATTCTTTCTCCTTTGATGGGTGTGTGGGTGTGTGCTTGGACTAATCACTTCACATGAATCCCCAGTAATATCGTGTACAAAGCGAGGAAATGCATAATTACAAAATGCATAGCGTATGCGCTTATATGAAAATGAAAAGACGTTTGAACGTTTCGGTAACCGTGAAATTAGTAATAAAGTGCTAAAAGTAGGATTATGTGAATGTGTATGTATGTATATGTAAGCCACAATCAGCGTTCTGTTTGTAAAGATTACATAATTCATTGGTAAATTGTAATCAATCAATTTAAATGCAAGTCCCTATTCTGAAAATAAATCTCAGAGCAATTCATTGTGGCAGGTGTGTACGCATTATCGAAAGTTGATATTTTCCTGCGTAAACCTGAGCTTATCTATCTTTGTTTACATCTTAGTTTACTCATAATTTTGAGGGCTTATCATCATCTATCGTGTCATATAACTATAACGAAAGGAAGGATCGCTCACAAAAGGGATCCGACCGTATACCTCGCGTGCTCTTTATCACGCTCACGTACTTAAATTGTAAATTACAGCATTAAGTAGATCTAGTCTGTACGCATATAATATTATGTCTACATAATTTTTTTCGCACTTAAATAACATTCATGAATTAATTCAAATCTTATTTTTCAAAGGTAAAAATAGGACCAAAATACAAACATCTTAGAGCTCATATATAAAGCAAAAACAATTCGTAAATGCAAAACATTTTCATGTGGCACGTGAGTCCGAAAGTTTGTCAGTTGAAGAGCAAATGGAGGAAAAAGGAAACTAGCTATATGATTTTTTAAAGAAACATTACATTTAAAAATTAGAATATTTTTTTTGTTGGGATTAAGTGCGCCACTTAAATAACTAAAACTATGTAACTTTACATTTCACATGGTGCGTAGGCCTGAAGTAGAAAAGTGATATATGACATTCGGCTCAGAAAAATGATACGTTTGTACGGTACTTGTTAACTTTAATGAAGTGCTTGTCGGGGCAAGGTGATTGTTAAAAGTGAAACTGTGACTTTCCGTGTGACTCACAATGCGCCTTAATATAAGAACAGGGACGGTAAGTTTGAAACTAATAATTTTCAGGTTGTTTGTTTAAAGAAACTTTGTGTAAAAAGAGGAAATTACTGACGCCTATATTCTTTGTTCTTCCTATTGGATTACAGTCGATTGCATTTACGTTCCTTGCTCTTGTAGTGGTTTCACAAGCTATTGTGTTTTGGCTACCATTTTGGAAAGAAACGACGTAAGAATTGTGTTAAGAATGAAACATGCAAAAATACAAATGAACTGTCTAGTCTAAGAATTATTAAATATTGCTTTTTTAGTGTTTTCCGATATCATCCGAAGAAAGGATGGCATGCAATCAAGCACGGCGGAAGCAGTTTGTGGAAACATAAAAGTCCTCTGCGACTCCCTCCCCACCTTTACCGCCATCGCCACAACCATCATCATCATCATTCTTCTCCTCCTTTCCACCACAATCCTTTCCGTCACTTCCACCCTCACCGTCCTTTTCACTTACACCGTCCTTTTTTCAAATCCCCTGTTCGTGTTTTGCAAAAATTTAAGCACTGGAGGCCTGGTAGAGCACATCCGCACCGTCACCACTTACTTCACAAGCCGCTTTGCCCAACGTGCCATTTGACTTCGTGGAAACCACGTAAGAAGTTGTACCCTAATAATTGGTTTGATTCTCCCTTCAACCAGCAACCTTTCTCCACCATTCACCACGATTTCCCCAAGTTCGGACCCTTCATGTTTCATAATCCAACCCATGTTATTCCCAAAATGGGCCCAATTTTCACGAAAATCAAAAATCACCATCTCCCCAATGTCAAGAGTGTACTTAGAATTAAAAAGATTAAAAAACAGAAAAACAACGATCCACATCATTCATTCTCAAAGTTGAATGATTTCCCAAGACATGACCCATTCGGAAAAATCAATGCTTTTCAAAACACTAGCCCGTACCCAGTTCGAAGTAACTTCCCCAAGTCAAGCCCCTTCCCAAAGAACTACATCCCGAAATCTGTTCCGTTCCCTAAAACGAATCCCTTCCTTCAAAGTCAATATTCAAAATATAATCATCAGCATCCCCTCAGAAGTAGTATTTACTCAAGGCCTAAGTCTATACCCAAGTACAAGCCAGTCTCCTCCAAGAATAAATCCCTACCTGAGTTCTCACAACGGTCATTCTAAGACCAAGTCGAATGCTAACCCATTTGCAGAAATTGAAAACTCCCCTCCCCTGTTCAGTAGTCAGTTTTCATTAGGCGATAGTGATAGTAATTTTAATAAAAATTATCCTTTTTCACAAGTTGCACATTTCCCGAAACTGAAGCACCACCAACACCATCACCATGCTCAATATAACGACCATCCTCAGGAAGCTCCTCCATTCCCGAAGGGATTTGGTACCTTCGGCAAAGACATGGCACTGTCTGAATTTGCCAGTGGAAAGCCGGGTAGCGGTTGGGGCGGATGGGATTGGTAGTTTTATGACTATCTATGTGACGGGTTCTGATGTAACGTGTAACTGATTTGTTCAAGTGTGTAAGTATTTAATAATTAATATATTTTCAATATTCATTGTTCCCTTTTTGCTCTACCTTATTCTTTGTTTGCCATTGAAATACGTATGTATACCGAATATAGCCGCAGTGAAGTCGTAACAATCTTTTTCTACATGAATCCTGTTATCTTTTTTTCTGTTCTGTTTAGCATTCTAGTAGCTCTTGTTGATCTTCCTGTAACCTTTATTGAAATTTTAAATTTATAAGGTGTGAATTTATAGATTTAAGATTTAAAATATGATGCTGATAAGAGCACAGTTTTCTCAGTGCAATTTTTAATGTCTAACCACAATTACAATAAAAAAAATTGTCTAACTGAAGATCTAGCATGATTAATTGCTTTTGTAATTCACCATGCATAAAACACATCACACAATTTCAACATCCACATCCAGTCCAGTTGTCATCGGAAGTAGAAGCACGGAAGTTTGTTCTATTTGCTCAAAGCATCTCTTCGACATGTAAAAAGATATGATTGATTATAGTGATAGATTAGAGAATCATCGGAAATCTAGAAAACAAAACAGTAATCAAAACTAAAATCTACATTTTCATGATTCATGAAATATGCGACGAGATATATATCGTTGTCGCGTCGTGCTTTTTTGTCACCTTACTCATTTACCACTGCATCAATAAAATCCCAGTTGAATCACAATGATATAGTCTCATTATAATTCCTACTCATTCGCTCTTTCCAAAATTGTGTGGCTTAATCTAAATCTACCGTATCATTAGTATCTGAAATCTGAATAGAACGTATGTCATTTCAATACGAAAGGACTATTGCGAAAGTGGGCGTCTGGCTGATTTCGCTGAAAAATCGAGTTCATCAAAAAACGTAATGTTATCATCATCGAAGCAATTTGCTACTACTGACTTAATATGTCAGTGAGCTCACCACCGTTTTTCTCCCCAAAAGTGTGATCCCAAATTGATTGTGAAAATAAATGTATAGAAATAGGCCATAATAAGTGGGTCTCACAGTTTTTAAATTGCGTTTAAAATTAGAGAAATTGACAAAATGAGCAACGGAATCCGAAGAAGACTTTTAATCACAACTGTAATATTTTCACATACAATGATGTGGTGTGGTTTGTGCCATGGTGGTATGTAAGAATTTTTTTTAAGAACTTACAAATTATAAGTTTGTGTAGACGCTATGTTTAAAATCCTAGATTCCACAGAAAACATTGGTACTAATTATACTGATTCGCATGAGGTCCACTCCAAGCATATTTCATGGATTACAGGAGGCGGATCTTCAATGTCAAACTTCTCGACTATGTGCAACACCACTTTCTTTGTTAACAAATGTTTCAGCGAATGGGACAAGAATACTGTAGCTTTCTATCTATTTAATCGAGGAAGGTACGAGGTATGACTTCATGCTTAAACCGTAAAATGGTATGAAAGAAATTATTTTCTAATAGCAAACTAACTTCGTTTGTGAAAATTAATTAAATTACTAGAAATGGTTCGGAAATCCTTAAATTAGGGGATGTAGATCAACTCATGAAGTCCCCATTTAATCAACGACTCCCGATCAAGTTTATAATTCATGGATTTAAGCAAACTGGATTTTCGCAATTTTCTCACCTTTTGAAGGAAGGTATTGTAACAAAAAGTTCAGATGCAGTAATGCTCATTTGTAATGTGATAACTTCCTAAAAAGAAATTTTAATTTTGTTAAGCTTATCTCCAATATGGAAATGAAACAAACGTAATTGTAGTTGATTGGCGTTGGCTAGCCGGAGAGACTATTTATTTCAATTCTGCGTTCAATACCCGCATCGTTGGCGAGAGACTTGGAGAATTTATTGTGTACCTGAGGAAATTAAAATTCATCAAGTCATACAGAAGAGTGCATCTCATTGGATTCTCTTTAGGAGCTCATGTTGCAAGTTTTGCTGCAAAACATGTCAAAAAAGTTGCAAAAATTAGGATAGCTCGTATTACAGGTTACCAGAGTTTGGAGCACAAAATTACAAATGTATTAAAGTACATCTTTAATTATATGCTGGCTTAAATTTTAGGACTTGACCCGGCAGGTCCGTGGTTTAGTGGGGCCAAAGAAACCCATAGGTTGGACGCTACAGATGCAAAATTCGTTGATGTGATCCATACTTGTGTGGGTCGTAGTGGAATAATAGAATCTGTTGGACATGTGGATTTTTACCGTAAGTTTGCTGTAATAAAACAGACAACGTTTTTGTAAGAATTTTATGCAAACAATTGATTGCATTTTTACAGCAAATGGAGGCATTGATCAGCCCGGATGCGAGTGGGAGCGATTACATTCGTTCTTTTTAAGTACAACTAAATTATTTTAGCCCTAATCCTTAACTTTTACATAAATGCCGCTTATATAATTTAGAAAACTGCAGCCATGAAAGAGCTTTCCAGTTCTTCTTGGAGTCAATTAAGGGAGAAAAATTTATTGGATGCTCATGTCCAAACTGGGAGGACTACCAAACTGGAAACTGCCGTTGTAATGAATCCACTCCCGGAGCGGAATTAAT